>VZTL01037845.1:39344-63121 GCA_013400535.1 Scopus umbretta | reverse complement strand
AGAGCAATCTATGCCATTTCTGAAACTCTACACTTGAGCGTTGCTAATTGAAATGCATCATGAAAGATGTATGTTGTTCCATTCTTTCATGTTAACTCAGCACAGGGGAATGTGCTACCCACAAGGCGTTCCTTAATATTGCTGTTAAACGTGCACTATTCTGTGGTAACCTCCACGTTCTCTCAACAGAGAAGGTGCAAAGTTGGGAAACGGGCAAAGAGCAGCTTGTTTGGTCTTGACATGATGGTATTTAAGTAAAATAATTCTAAAGAATCACTGAAGTAGATAGAGAAATCTATTGGACTTGTCAGCCTGCCAGGTTGGATAGCTATTGTCCAGACTGTAAATCAAAAAATTAATGGGTCATAGGAGACTGGGACCATTTTTTTAAAAGATCAGAAGTCTGGGAAAAAGTTTGCTTTGCATGAGATTTATAATATATAATTATTGTGCAGGGTGTTAATGCTTTTAAGTCTCTCACATGTGAAAATGTGAAATGTCTCTTGCAGATTCTGAAGTAATCAGGAATAAGGATATGGGTCTTACTCAATTTATTAAGTACCTTAAATATTTAATGATATAAAATCATTATTAATGTTGTGCTGAGCTGCTGTGCACATAATTTTGAATGGCTGCTTTAAGACTCTGAAGCAGTAATTGAGTCCATTGGAGGTTGTACGCAGAAGAAACTCATGAATTTTTCCAATAAACTTTGTGATGTGAAACTTCAAATCAGAAGAGTCCTAGTTACGGAGCAAACATGGTATCTTACAGCGTGTAAGTGAGGTTTTGACAATGTCACATCTTGCTGGATGTTAATTAAAGCTATGTAATTTTTGCTTTAAAAGTGCTCCACCTTACTGCTGAATCAGGAAGACTTTCTAAACTGAACTGGTTTAGGAAAGGAAGAGGAAAAAACAAACGAATTGAAGATAAACTACAGCTTGAACAAATAAAAAAGTAATGGGATACCTTTAGTTACCTTGAATGAGGCAGCTGACCTAAACCATAAGTTTTTAAGTTTTCTTTTGAGAACAGTTAAGTACTTTGGAAAGATCCTTGTTACACTTTGTGTTTCTTTCTGAAAATCCTTGCAGTTCTGCCAGCCTGCAAAAATCCTTTGTTGATCTGATTCCGATTTAAATTCTTCTTGTCTTTCAGTACTGCAAACAATGTTGTTATCAACCAAACTAATGGATCACAGGTAAGAATTCTCTCATTCTTTTTAAAGGCAGTTTTCATGTATTTGAATAGATCTGAGGATTCCATTATTCACTCTCAAAATCCAGTGACTGACTAATTGAAAGTTATAGGTATTTAACTACTAAACTGTATGCCAAGAAATGACTGCTAATTTACAAGCAAGATAATTGGTTAATTTAGCTGCAGTAAGGAAGATAACCCATGCCTCAGTACTATCAGAACTATGCTACTTGTAGATACAGGTTTTCATAGGTACACAAAGTACTTTTGTGTGAGAGTTGTTATTATCCAAAGCATGTTAATTCTATATGCTAAGTAACATTAAAAAAGAAAAAAGGCATGATGAATTCATCACCACCTTATGTTGATTCCTGGTTACAATATTGTTTTCTCTGAAAGAGAGGAATACACCTGCAAATTAAGAGTATATTGTTAGCAAAAACTCAGTGTTTTCTGAGTTTGGACACACCTGTCCCCTCGGTACTTGTATGCAGAATACCTTGTTTCACTGAAAATGGATATTGGTGTAAGGTAACTCTCCTTCTGGGTATCAAAAAACAGGACTTGGAGTTTGGAAAGACCTTGTCTCGCTTTCTGGAGTATTTAAAATGCAGAGCGCAACAGGAAGGGTTACATATTGGTGGAAACAGAAATCTGGTTTGGTTTAGCATTAAAAATACTAAATCTCTGCTGATAGATTGCTGCTGTGCCCAGCCTTTTGCCTTCTATGCGAAAGGAGTTGTTTTGTTCAGGAGCAGCTATGTTTCAAATGGCAGTCCAAAGGCCTGCAACCCAAAGGATGCCAATCATTATTGCGAAGCTGCCTAGAGAAGGAAAGCATTACTGCATGAATTTAAAAAGTACACAGCAGCCCATAGCTTTTCACTGAAATCTTTGAGCAGCCTTGGGTTCATTATGATCCCGGTACTGTGTGCAGTACTGGAAAAGACTGGGCTTAGGCATCCAGCGCTGTGGAATTAATGGAAGACAACAGCCTTGGTTTAGCTTTGTACTTAAGGAGAAGTGGTGACATGTTTTGTTATGTGTAATGTGTCATCACTTCATTAATGTGTGTATACTAACTTACTTGTTTATATTCTGTCTCCAAAGAGCTGGAATGCAAAGCCAAACCTACCTGTCCTAACAGCAGTTCCTTCTGCCCCAGTCTTGGTGGAAATAGAAAACCTCCCAAGGAGCCCAGGAGCCAGCCAGCAAGACAAGAAGTGGTATGTTCTGCTTTGCTGGGAAATGAATTTTGCTTGCGTATGCATGATTCAAGTGACTGTTTCTTTATCTGCACTTAAATAAGCTACTTTCCTTGTATCTTTAACATAAGTTGACAGTGAAGTTAGTGAGGATGCAGCTGATGTGTTGCTGTGAATGTAGTGTGGCAAGGTGAGGACAACAGGCTTAGGCACTGCCAACCGAAAGAAAATGTCTTCAGGGGCTGAAGAAACTATTAAATCAGGAACAGCATTTTCAAGTCTTGGAGAGAGCTGGGTCCTTCTGATGTGCCATAATACTTCTTGTAACCCTTTGCTTGGTATCATGGGACTTGCCTTGATCCTCAACAAAATGCAGAACCTTGTAAGCCAGTATCCTCGTGAATCTCTTTTGAACCTTTGGAAAGGAGCAAGCTGGTTTTTTTCATTATCTGGGGGAGTATGGAAGCTTGAGGAAAATGACACAAGCTGAAGATAAGAGCTTTGATTTCATGTAATCAAAGTATTTGTTTTATGGATTGGATGCATGTCAAAAAAGAGGATGATTTGTTCGAAGATAAATGTAACGTACCATTTATCTTTTCTTAAAGTAATTCTATATTGCAAAGCTATTTCAAAACCAAAACTGTCATATATCAACCCAGTACTTGTGCACACATCGTCTTAACTTTCAGCTTCTTGTGACTTCAGAGGCAGTATGGCTTATCCTTGAAGGGTAATTCTGGTTTCTGCAAGACTGCCCAGGAGCAGCAGTGGTGGAATGGAGCGACACAAAAGCTCTTATCCTAAGCAGTTTCAGCCCTCAAGAGAAAAGATCCTGCTCCCGTTGTCCAGCATATGAACCTACTTTGCTTTAGTATCTCTTAAAAGTAGGTGATACCTGTTTCTAACAGTGCAGTGACAAATGTACTTTAATTTTATAAATCTTATTGATTAAAACCTTTAATACTATGGATTTTAGATTATAAGGGGGATGATAATTCTGCATTATCTGTTGCATTTTATTGATGTTTTGATTAGAACATATGATCAATGCTGTTTTTCTTTCTTTTGCCCTTGATTTGTCTAGTATCTGAAATCTGTGCTTGTCTATGGTGAGATCCTGTTGATCGCTCGATTCCTTCCATGGTGGTGGGTGAAAGGTGGTGGTTTCTTTATTCTTCAGCATTCTCCATATGGTTTTATTTTTGTTCTTTTGGTCTAATTGCAAGGTGCGTGCTAGAAACCAGTATTTCCTTTGGTGGAAATGTTTGACTCTTGCTCCAAACGGCTCTTCTTGGGTACCTGATCCATGCTAGCATTCTTGCTAGTATTTGCAAGATTTCTGTTGCTTATTGAAATCCTGCTCCTTTTGTTCAGAAGCAGAGAGAACTCTGTAGCCAATCTGTTTCAGTTTTGGTCTTGGTATGCCTGGTTTAGGATTAAGAACTTGAGCCTGTCTGTCTTGACATTGTCAAGGAATCTTAAGTTTACATGCCAGCTGCCAAAGTATGTAGCCTTTCTGTAGAAGAGTGGGAGTGAATGTAAAATATACCTGCATGTAACCCAAAACAGTATGCCGTAAAGAACACACGCTTCTTGGCAATTGATGAGTTTCAATTGAGAAAGTAATGCTTGTAGAGCATATGTGTTAGAGACATACCATTATTATTGAAGGCAGTTGTCTTCTGGCAAAGGGGTTTTATTGTTCACTGGCAATAGTACTGCCTGTAATTAAGGGCAAATCCAGCTGTAGGAAGAAGACAACGGTTTGGAGCTGAGTCAGCAATTGAGCTACGTTCTGGTTTCCTAGGTGGGAAGTGGGGTTACGTTAATATAATTGCCAGAACATATGTATGTATTGCAGGGGCTGTGACTTCGCTATTGCACCTGAAGTCTCGATGCTGCTAACAAAAATCTCTTTTCAACTGCTGCTGTCTTTAATTGGCCTGTTTCTGCATGAATTATCTTTGCTTCCTGTCAGAAAAATAGTCGTCTTTTAGAGAGAGTTTGCCAAGGATTGTTGAGAACACCAAAATCTTTTGGACTGGGGATTTTGTAGATGGTTGGATTGAAGGGGTTTAGAAGTAAGGTCCCAACCTCTTGAGTTTCTGTACTCTGATTGGCAGAAGCCTGTACTGGCTACCTTGCAGCTTAGATCCCTTCCTAATGTCGATGTTTCCTTTAATTTAGAATGTTAACGCTGCAGCAGCCAAGAGCAATTGTGACAGATTGTAGAAGGTCCATTGCCAGATAGGAAGGATTTTAGTGGTTTTATTATTTTTTTTTCTTTGCTCCATTCCTGTAAAATTGTCAGTACAGGAAAACTGCTGCTCTGGATGGTCTGAAAAGGGTCTGGAGTATTAGCTACAAGGCTGGGAAGCCTAAAACACAATCAGTGTCTTTCCAGCTTTAACCTTTTCACAAGAAGCTGTTTCTGTGCTAAGGTAGGGCAGGAGGCAAAGGATTAGTAATTTTTTTCCTTATTGTGGAATAAGTAGGGGTGGGGTTTTTTCCCCACTTGCTAGTGGGTGTAGCTTTCACTTAACTGCTTAAATTAGAGAAATGGAAAAATAATGTCATGAACGGTTGAGGATTGGAGCCTTCAGTATTCACAAGTCACTTCCTCAGCATGTTTCACAAAAAACAAAACTCTGAATTTACCCATGGATGACCTTTGTATAAATCCTCTCTCTTTTCTAAAAGAGGACTATCCCTGAGCGTTAATCATTTACCGTTGTTGTGAATCCTGCCTGCTTTTCTGCTTCGCTGCCTTAACACGTGTGATCTTCCAACTCATGCACTGGCTGCTTGGCTGTTCTGGCAGGGCTGGGAGCGTTAAGCTGGGCTTCCTGGAACATGAGAAGGTGGAATTTGAGCTGGGGGCTCAGCAGGCCCCTTCTAGATGAACAGCAACAGTGTTTTCACTTTGTTTAGATTTGGGTCATTAAATAGAGGATTTTACATTAAACTGAAGGAATGTCTTTATTTTAGGAATTTCCTTGCTTGAGGAGTCCATGAGAGAGTGCTTTTTTCCGAGCACTTTTTTGATACCTGACTGTACCAGCCTCTCCCAAAACATACCAGTAAAGGGTCCTAGTACAAAAGACAACAGCTAACAAATCTTTGTCCATTTTTAAAAGTCTTTTAAAATTCAGCTGTTTCAGTAAATTGCTTATCCCTGCTGCTTTGGAGATGCTTGTGCCTAAAGCCTTACAGTTTCCTAGCTAAGTGGTCCTGCATAAAAGTATTTTTCAAAACACTCTTTAAAGTGATGAGTGTTCTCCCCTACTCCTCCTTCCAGCTTTTGGAGAATTTTATTCTAGCTGCGGTATAGACTAGCCACAACTGTGCACAGCATTTCTGTGGTTTTCATTTTAAGAATTCAAAATTTAAAATTTACTAACCATTATGCCTTCGTATGCGAAATTAGAAAGTGAAGTCTTAGTTTGTATTGTGACCTTTTTTAACATGAGTCTCTTTCCAAGTAAGTGTTTTATGTTAATCGAGTATAGCTACAGTCAGCTTCTTCAGTAGTATTTAGTCCTCTGGTCAACTAAATTGTGAATGATTTGTGTGTGCTCTACTGTTTGCTCCTGCACAGTAATGCTCATTTCTCCAAGTTTCTATTTTCTTCTTCTTTTTTTTTTTTTTAACTTGCATTAGAATCTACATTTTTCCAGTGGCTTTGAAACCTGCTGTTGCTTATAGATGCTTGTTTCAGGTGTACATTTAGAGCTGTCATTTAAACCCTTTCAGCTTCCTGCAAATAAAATGCGCTGTATACTTGGGAGGTCTGTGCCTCCATCATATTATTTTCTCCCATCTGTAAAACGCGCATGGTTCCTGACTCTGCTTTGTGAAGTGGTTTGAAATATGAAGTGCTTTGCATTTGGTAAGTGTAGACGATGGGTACAGGAGATAGCTTAACCTGTCACTTCAGACTTCTGCAAAAATGTGCATGATACTGAGCAGAAAAGGGGTTTATTTGACAGTGTCGTCATGTACACATATACTGGCATGCCTCTCTCCTTCAGTATTTACCTTCCAGCAACGCCCTTTTTCCTTGCCTTCTTGCATCAATCTTCTTGCCTTCACCTTTGCTTTACTTTTCCACCCTCTTTCTCATCCATACCTGTTTACTAATTGTGACCCCTCCCGCTCCCCAATAATCCAGGCCCTTTGACGCTGCCGACCGCTGCCAACACGGTGGAAGCCTGTGGGATGCGTGGGCCCCGCCGAGGACCCGCGTTGTGGACGGACACTACACCGCTTTTGTCCATGAGCACAATGTGAAGAATGCGGGAATGCATAGCGGTGCTGGTGCCTATGTTGTACAAACCACCATGACCAGTCTCTGAGATGTGGGCCTTTCGGGAACTTGAGACTGCTTTCTAGCCAAGGCTGGAAAATTGCATTTTGAGCTGTCTCTGAGATAAGGACAACGGACCCAAAGCTGACTATAGAGGGGGAAAAAAGCTTTTATTACAAAGGCTCTGCATATCGTGCAGTTGGTATTTAGTCTTCAAAGAAAAAACAACATATAGACCAGAAGTCACCCATCACTCTTATATTAAAAAGAGTATATATGTATCTTTTTAATTATGTTAAGGTTTTTGTTAATGATCGAAAGATATATTTTTTTCTATTTTAGCTGGGGTTAACTTCGAGCCATGCAGGAAGTCACATTTGTAATAAAACTGCGCATGTAACTAGTGGGTTATAATGTGGTTTCAAAAATTTTAGGGAGATAGAGGATGTAACTGCCCCTCCTTTTGGACCATGATTATTTGAAAATATCTAAGATAGATGGTTAATCTGAAAACTAACCTTCCCCCCCCAGTCCTCTTCTGAAAAATATTGTTTAGAAATGGAATAGAATTATTTTAATTTTTTAAGAATAAAATTATCAAAACTCCTGAAAAGGCAAAGAGTAATATTTTTTTTTCTTTCTAGAAATTTTTCTTTCTTTTTTGCTGCTATGCTCCAATTGAAATAAACCAGAAATATTTCCTGACAAACACCAGTCCTACCATATGATTCACAAGGTTAATTGTTAAGTCAGAGGTTAAGACTCCAGCCTCATGGCTCATTGTTGTTCTTGGGGGCCTTTAGCAACGTGAAGGACTACCTTTACCCTTGAACACACTGTGCTTTCATGTGTTTTCTGAAGTTAGCTGCTTTTAAATTGCAATAATCTTTTGCTACTTAAAAAAAGAGGAAAAGTTGTGGTAGCGTGCTTTTAAAATTCACTTATATTTGGCTTTTAGGATAAAGAAGGTGTTTGAATTATTTTCAAATTGTTTGAATAAGTTTCAAATTGCCACAGAGCCCAGAAATACAAAAACATTGTTTTCAGATACCCAGCCCCAAAGAACCAAGAAAGTAAGTCTTATCAGGACATAACTGAATATTGCCTGAGGTATTTTGGTCTCCTCACCCTTGCATCTGACAGGGGGAAGGAGATTACTAATGAAATACGAGCCTCTATGTTACAAATCTGCTTAAAAAGAAAAAAGGATACGCAAGCTACGTGTTAAAGATCTGTGGGATCTACAGAGGTGATGAGAGCAATCTGGTGTGCTATTTTTAGTTTTAGATTTTGCAAGGTGGATGTTGTAAACTTCTGGAATGAAGCAAACCTATTTGTTCGTTTATTATTTATAAAGTTGCATAAGAATATGCAAATGAAAATAGATGGTTTAACTTTAAAATATCGTGTAATTTCTGCGTAGATGAGGGAGAAGAAGCCACTAATTTGAGTGGGGGAATTTGGGATGGGTTTATATTTAAAATGCAAGAAGATTGTTGCAATAACAAGTCACTGTTTTATTGCAGAGTTTGAAATTCAGATGTGCTTATGTAGTGGTCAGGCCACTGCAACTAGTGGCTGACTCCTTGGGTATCAGAGAATGTTTGTGTAGCTATCATAGAGTTAAAGAATAGTTGAGGTTGGAAGACACCTCTGGAGATCATGTAGTCCACCCCCATGCTAAAAGCAGGGTCAAGTAGAGCAGGTTGCTCAGGACCATGCCAGCCAGGTTTTGAGTGTCTCCAAGGATGGAGACTTCACACCCTCTCTGAGCAACCTGTTCTGGTGTTTGACCAACCTCAAAGCAAACACAGTTGTGTTTTTGGTGTTTTTTTTTTTTTTTTCCTTGTGTTTAGGTAGAATCGCCTGCGCTTAGGTGGAATCTCCCGTGTTTCAGTTTATGCCCATTGCCTCTTGTCCTGTCTCTGGGCTCCCTTGAGAAGAGTCTGGCTGTTGTCTTTACTCCTCCCATCAGGTTTTTATACACATTGATAAGATCCTCCTGAGCTTTCTCTTCTCCAGGCTGAACAGTCCCAGCTCTCTCAGCCTCTCCACCTGTGTCAGATGCTCCAGACCCATTATCATCTTTGTGGCCCTTTGCTGCACTCCCTCCAGGATGTCCATGTCTCTCCTGTCCTGGGAGCCCAGAGGTGGGCACAGCGCTCCAGGGGTGTCTCGCCGGTGCTGAGTAGAGAGCCGCCTGCAGCGTGGTAATTAAAGCTCTGGCTGAAGTTTTCGTAGTAGAATTTTTGCATGACAGCAGAACTAGTTCACATTCAGGTTAGGGGACGCAACCCTGGTTGCCTGAAATCCATCTACCTGTAGAATTTATTTGGTTTAGTACAGTGTATGTTGCATGCTTTTTGCCATGTGGCTTTGAACCTTGCATACATCCCGAGGGTCGACTTTGCTCTGTGCTGGGCTTATTTTAGGGTGACTTCATTGGCTTTATTGTCCTGGTCTCCGCTCGGGTAAGTGACCGCTCGCAATAGCGGACAGAGAAGTTGTGCCGCAGTAGTACCGATGACACCTAGCTGCATTTTTACGGGGACAGGTCATGTGCATTGGGGAAGCACACGGGCGTCTTTCTAAACAGTGTGGTGGTGACAGGCCTTTGCTCAATATCCACAAAGGTCCTGCAGCCAGCACCTTTTCCTAAGGGTGTTTTCTTTCCTTTCCTGTAGTTGGTTAATTTGCGTATATTATGCTATGTCAGTAACTGGAATTATCTTCAAACAAATGGGAGACAGCAGGAGTCTTGGAATGTGGGACGCAGCCTGCTTGATTAGAAATGGAATGCGCGTGAACAGTCTCCATTTGTAGGATCATACATCCCCAGGATTTTTTCTTTTGCTTTCCTCACTTTAAAAGGAAAAGGAAGTTTGTTCTTTCTGACTATTTTGCACTTTTGTTCAGGGGGAAAAAAAAGTCTGAAAAGGTGACAGGCTTAAATTCACTACTCTTCTTACCTTCAAGTACAACATTGAATGCCCCAAAATTAAGGAAATGGACAACGAATTTCATACTATTGCACTACCTTGCAGAGTCAGTGTGAGAAACTATTCTGTGTCGCTACCAGCTGAAAAAATAAATTGGCTTGCAAGGTGCTCCATGCTGTTTCAAATTAGATTACTTGCAAAAGAATTATCTCTTTTATACATTATACATGGTAACAGTTAGTTACCGTGTATTTTGCAGATTGTATTTCACAAACTAGAATGAAGTATTGTTTTGCTTTTCAACTAGGAAATTAAAAAAAAATCATACCCTTTGTAACTGATAGCTTTCTTAGTCATGTTGTGCATTGTATCCTGTGTGGTACATAGTAGTATCAGTGTTATTTGTCAGGTAAAAAGAATAACTAATGGAGTAGCTAACTCCCTTAACTGTGGGAGTTCCCTGAGCATGTAACGACTTCTGTGTGATTTATTAGGGGGTTGACAAACCTTTCCATGCACTAAAACCTTTGATTATTCCTATACTCATAGTTTGTATGGCTTGAACTCCTGCTATCATTTACCAGCTTTTGCCTCAGAATATTTCTTAAAATATGCTGACAGAAGTTGATTCTTGAAGACATAAAGCCTGGCACTGGTACTGTGCAAAGTTCAGATATCCCTTTGTATGTGGATAAATAGAGGAATGTGGAAAACTAATGCCCATTTCATTCTGGAGTATTGCACGCTGACTATTGTAGAAGTCCTACTTTTCCTGGGAAGCCTTTTATTATTTCCCTTAGGATTGGTGTGACAGTTCAGTGTTTTGTAAGGGAAGTTAGAAATTCTGTGCAGTGATGAAAATAGTATCTTGTGCTTTTTACTTCGGTAGTCTGGCCATTTATGAAGCCTGTGTGTTAGACTTCCTGCTGATGCTTTGAAGTGAGAGAAGAATCTGGGTGGCCTCAAACAATGTAATGCTCTTTGGGGAACTCATCTTTTGTGCCTGCAAATTCCAGTGGCTGAGGGTCTCCCTAGTATGACTTTCCTCTTGTGACTGCCCATCTCAGGGTGGCTGAGTAGGTGTTTCAGTGGGTCCAAAGGCAAAATGGGGTCAGTTCCTACTTGAGTCTTGGCTTAGGAGGCTTTTCTTGAGCCTGCCTAACATGCGTTTAGTTTCCCTGAGACCCTGGTGTGATGCAGTGGTGAAGCTGCAGGGACTCAACCCAGTTGTCCTTGCTACCTCAGCCAGTCCTCCAGCCCATGGCACAAACAGCAATACGCTTTTCTATGAACTTTCATCACCTTAATGTAAGTAGCACGCTGCTTTGGAGCAACACTAGACATTGAGTGTGCCTTTTGAATATGCCTCCAGATTTCAAGACTGCCCTTATCTCTGGCAGGCGGGTTTCTGAATTGACTCTTACGTCTGTCTAGTAAATGTTTGCAGTTGTTGTGGGGAGGGGGGGAAGGCTAGTGTAATTATCCTAGTAATTTTCTAATGAAGATAAACTTCATTTTTCACTCATTTTCTCTTCACTGTGCTGTAACGCTAAGGAGAGCATTGCGTAACACGAAGAAGTGTTACTAGTGCTTTACATCTCTCCTATGTGGAGTTCATAGGAGCTTATACCGGAGCACCTTCAGCGTCGTGGCATCAGCACCTCTCTGTGCTGCAGGCAAAATCTGAACTTCCTATACTGGTTGTCATACTAAACATTTGGGATGCTATTTACAGAAAACTGTCAGAAAATAGGAAGAGAAGTGTTGGCTTCATGTGAAGATTATAAAACATTTTCACTCTCATGCATGGGCATCCTCTGATGGTAAGGTATGGGATTCAGTCTCACTTTCTTTGTTGCCCTAATTGGAAGAGGATCTATTCCTGCCTGTTTGTTCGAATAATTGAAATTCTGTGCATCCGTCATTCCTCCTTTGTGAGACTATCTGCTGCTTGCCATTTCCCACTAGTGGTGCACAGACAGGCTGTGCAAGAGATTGAAAAGTTCCCTATTATTTGCTTTGCTAGTAGCTTCTTATTCCACTGCTTTAAGGGAATCAAGCAAGTGACCTCATGGCAATTAATTGTCTTAAGATGATTTGTACATTATTAGCGCTAAAACAGTGATATCCTGTAATCTGTTTCAGAGGTATATATTTAACACTGGAAGGATTCTTTTTGGGTGCTTGAGCTGGAGGGAGGAGTTTTTTCCTGGAGCCTCTAGTGACAACAGGGGACTGCTTCCAAATTCCAGGGGCTGGAGGGAGGCTCGGGACATTAACCCATTAGTGATAAGGGAGATGCTGGTCTAAACTTTCAATTAGGAAGCACCTCTGTCCGTGCATAAGGGTAAGTTCTGTTGTGGTGGGTACTTGCTTGGTATCGCTCTTCTCGTATCTGGAACAGGACTTTTCAAAAGTGATAGATTTTTCTTCTTAAACCAGTATTGCAACCAAACTGTATGTACGTGTGATTGTTGATTGAAGTGAGTGACAGACAAACTGCAGTTGTTGTTTCCATATTCAGTACAGTTTGCTGTTTGAATAGCTTTAGCTGTTCCTGAACTTTGAAGAGGCAGATGAGATTGCTGACTGTTTGCACAACATCAGCATCATAATATAACTTTTGATTTTCTAATTCTTTTTCTATTTTCATTGTAAATACAGATGGCAGGACAAAAGAAAAAGGAGACGTTTCTATTAGAAAGCAAAGGAGGTGAAACAAGTGATCCTAACAGGGTACAGAGTACATGCTGGGGTTCACTTAAAATACTGTGGTTTCATACATGTCTCTGCCCAAGTTAACAAAACCGAAACTCGTTATAGGTATGCCTAACCATAACGTAGTGTCAGATCAGACCGATGCGGTGCACCCTTCTGCCCTCTGTTCTGCTTACAAGCATTGAAGTGCTGTACAAATAGCTTTTTGTGAACACTGTCAACTTCCCTCCCCCTAAGTTTTCTTTTTATTATGTAAAAATCCTAAAGCATACCTTGAGTTTGTTAGAAAAACTTCAGATGTTTGTTCTAAAAAATGTATTTAATGGATAAAAACTTCCCTCCTTCTCTCTTCACTTTTCCCACTGTTACGTGATGAAGCAGCAGGCAATCTGGACCTGTTCTGTTGCAAAGTCACTTCTACAGACATGAAATGTTCAGACACACCCCCCCTTTGGGTTTTTTGTTTTGTTTTGTTAAACTCACTGGAAGCCAATGTCTATTAGTTACCTGAAACGGTTTTTACAGAATGTGTCTGGTAACCAGAAGACAGCTTGAAAAAAGAGATTGCGTGTGTTAAAGCTTTTTCTTGTTACAGGAAGAGTGGTAACATGATTCTGCGTATCTCTGCCCATCTTTCTGCCTTTGCAGTGTACCTCTTGTCGATTTACTAGACAGCACGGAGTTGCCAGAAACTTGTGTTGATGATGCCGTAGGCCGTCCCGTTGTTGGCTTGGCAACAGGAGATTCAGAAGAGGCTGTTAGTTGCCCTCATCCTGGCACGAAGGAAGCTGTGGCTGAAAAAGCAGACTCTGATCGTAAGCAAGCTTACAGATTTTTCCCTATTATCATGACGTGTGGGTCAAAGTTAACTGATTAAGTTGTTATGACGTTGTTTCCTTACAAAAATCCAGCAGTGTTTTAGAAAGCTCCCTTAGATTATGTGCGTAAGGACAGTTTTACTCACGACTGGGACACGAAAGTCAGTCAGCTCTCCCAGATTCAGCTGGAAGCAGCTTATTTCCAAGGACAAAGGCACAAGGAAAAAGTCACAGTTCTTTGCGAGAGGGACTTTAGGCACGCAGACAGTGAAGTGAAGTGCAAGCATCTGAGCAATTAACTCTTGCTGCTTGCTCGTTCGCTGTGAGGATGGCTGGGTAAATGAACTTGCAGCAGTGCAGAGTGTTGTGATTAGGTGCACACAGTCTGCAGGCTTGAAAGTTGCACTGAAGGCCAAGCAAGTAGCTTCCCCCATCCCTGTGCTTTTTTCCATAAGTTTAAAACCATATAATTAGCTTTTAGGAATAATGCAAGTTACATGTCAAATAACTCCACAGTGACATTAGGATGATGATATCTTTTCTGTCTTCTTCAGCATTTGAAGACACGTTCCTAAAACTGAAACAGCTGGAGACAGAGCGCAGCAGCCCCGTGCCAACTGAGCGTCCCAACGTAAACATAAACGTACAGGTACTTGGACTTCATTCCTCCTGGCAGAGTTGCTGAGTTTGGTTCAGATAATTCTGAAAAGTTTTCCACTTACCTTGGGCCGTCTGCAAGATTTTTAAGAATATGAGTAACACTGGGGGATAGTAAAGGAAATACAAATGCTTTGTTATATATAAACATCTGTGTGACAGGGCAGTGAGATAAAGGTGGGGGCAGAGGTGCACGTGCACATGTGCAGACTGTGGCCTTGTGAAATTTTCTAAAATCAATGGGAGTAAAAGGCATAAACGCTTGAAATGTTCCCCAGTTGTCTTTATCTGTAGGTTACTAAGTGTACAGTGTTGTATGCTTCACCCTCTTTTTTGAGGGGGTGAGCCACTTTCCTGGTGTTTTTCAGTTCCCTTTGGTAGCCCTCCCCGAACATTGTTTTGACATTTTGTTTTGAGTCAAGTTTGCTGGTGATCCGTCCCTCCTGTTAAGTAACCAGTTTTTACCTGCTCTCTGACGTAGGCGTTCGTGCTCTGTGTGTTTAGGTGGAGAGGAGTGATGTGGTTTGATTTAGTGCTCTCCCAAATCCTTTTGAGCAAGTCAGGCTGCATTTCCACGGGCAGCTGAGCCAATGTGCAAGCTTCAGTGCCCTGAACAGGGTGAGGGCTCTCTTCTCCCTCGCTCCTCTTTGCTCTTCCTTCACCGGCTTCTTTCTCTCCTCTGCCACCTCCAGGAGTCATTGCATGTTTCGGTGAACCAGTGTAGCATACAAAATGACAAACAACAATTTTTGTTACTTTTTTGTTTTTAACTTCTTGTTAAGGTATTGCGTTTTTGAGTTGTTAAATACTGAGTTAAATAGGTTCATGGAAGGGGTCAAAGAAATGCCAGAGCCATAGTGAAAATACGTAGTGTTGCTAGAAGGGATGGAGAGGACAGGATCCTCCCTTACAATAGCAGTGACCTTTCATAGCTTCATCGATTATCAGACACCTGCACCCATGCAGGATATTCTGGTTTTTTACTGAGCTTTAAAAAATTTGGCATTTAGATTGCCTTTACTCTGCTTCCCCCCGTGTTAAAGCTTTAGGTGCCTTATTGCATTTTGAACAAGCAGAGAGAGTAAAACACCTGGCAGTGTTATCTCTGTACTACCCTCCCTTGCAGGGAGGTCTGAGGATTTATCTAACTTTCAGTGAAGCAGCTATGATTTTTCTTGCTCTCAATAGTAAAATGAAGCAGGTGCCAAAAGAGCTGTTTAGCAGTATGTGTTCGGGCTAAGCCCATTCCAGAGCATTTCTTCCCCCTGCTCCATGTGAGAGGAAGCTGCTGCTTTGGTATGCTTGGTGCTGCAGGCTGTTTGGCTCACGTCCCCTTTAAGGACTGTTGCCAGGGTGGCCTTGTGCACCTCTGCTTGGCGAGTGCATTACAAAGATTACCAAGTCTCTAAGAAGATTAGGCAGTAGCCTATACGTCCCGTTATGCCGAAACACTGCCTCCACATAAACTAAAGCAAATTGAACAGAGTCTGTTTCAGAATATTTTTGCCTGTTGAGCTCCCTTTTAGTTCAGAGAGGGGAAAAAAACTATTTAATTGGTTAAATGAAGAGAATGGAGCAAAAGTGTCTTAGTGGTTTTTCAGATCATGGCTGATATATAGTAAGCAAGGTAAGATTCCTGTAATGAGCTAATCTAATAAACAGCTGCCAATACAGTACAGTCACAGTTATCCAGCTGCTGTCATATGAGGTGCTGAGTAACTTTGGATATTAGAGGTTGCAGATACTGGGATGATGGTAACCTGATTAGAGAGCAAGAACATTTGCATACCTGAGAAGTACGTGATGTATGGATCAACAGTATGCCAATATGATTCTTTCTTTGGGTAAAAGAGACTTCAGCTTTCAAGAAGGAAGTGCAAATTGCATTATGAAAACGTAGGAGTAGATCATCAGTGGTTTTCCTCAGGTAGAAAAGACTGAATAAAACTTTTCAGCCTATGATGTAGCTTACCAAGAGGTCACTTGAGAGTGTTTGTTTAGAAAGGTAGACAAAGATAAGGGACTGTCTCTGTATGCTTTAAATTCTGTATGCTTCAAATTGCAGAGACCTGTAGGTTACAGTAGCACCAAATAAGCACACCCAGTTGTGATTAGAGAATGAAGGTTAATGGTCTGGAAATGAGTCCTGAAAAGTGACCTAAGAATAACTATTAAAAACACTTTGTTTCCTGGTTTTGAAGGCTGCTGTAGAAGAAATATAAATTCCCACTACAGTGTTGTTACAAAATGTACCTATTGGCTCTCCTCCTGCTCTACTTCTGTTCTTAATCTATTTGTAAAAGAGGTGTTTATGGCATCTTCTTCTGACTGAACTGAATGGGACTGCAATATATCCACTAAAACCTGGCAATGAGCTTAGACCCTGGAGCTTGCTGTTACTTCAGATGAGTGCAGTGGTATAGTGTTCTCTGACAGCGCGTGATTACAAATCACAGCATGTGTCATCTCCCTGAGGTTTTACCAGTGCGTAAGATTCCTACCTGTATAGACCCACTTACAGCAGATAAAAGGTTTGGTAAAACACGTTGGGGGAAAGCATTAGCTTTCTGCTTATGAAGGCAGAGCTGCATTCTGAACTTTGTAAGTGACGCTGTCAGATGCCAATGAACTGCTCGCTTCAGCTTTCTTGATTGAAAATCTCTTAAGTATTTTCCATCAGGGGTCAAAGATGGCCTGACAATCATCTCTACATAATTCTGTACTTGCAATCAACCAATCTCGATTGGTTTCTTTGATAGGGAAATATTTATCTAGTTATTCATGCTCTTTTAGAGAAAAAGAGAAATCTTTCTAGAATGAGGACTGGGAAGGGGGAAATGAATGGCTTCATTTGTCACTGCTGCTCCCTGCCAAAATCTGTTGGGATGGAAGAATGCGACTTTGTCCTTTCCCAGCTTTCGCTAGCGCAGTGACCAGATCTGACAAAAGAGAGCAAATAGCTCTTAAATACACCGACGCTCCGCTTTCATCAGGTCTGAAGTGAAATCAACAATAAAAAGTTCACCATTTGCCTGTGTTCGAAGTCTGCTCCAGAGACAGCGATGCAAGGACGGGAGGGTTTTCTTTTTCTGAATTCGTTATGATCTGAAAACCCAGGAAGTTGGCCCAAAATGTGTCTGTATTAGACTCCATCTCCCTGCACAAAGTGATTTTCAGTGGCAGCAGGAACGCTGCTCAAAAGCACAAAGGACTGGGATCGCACACCCTGCTGCTGCCTTTAATCTTTCCTTCCCTTTTTACATTGCTGCCTAGCTCCATATTTTGACTGAAGAATAGAGTACAAATACAGGTTGTCTAGTACATGGAAACAATAAAAATTTGTAACGAGGTAGAATATTGACAAACCCCAGCAGCTTTACTGTTTTATAAGAACAACTGAAATGTCTTGTAAATTAGACATCCTGAGGCATTATCAGGTGCCAAATGCTTTCCCTTCTAGCTACATGTTCTTTCCATCTAAAAAAAAAAACAACAAAACCACAAAAAACCCCCAAAAGCAAGCAAGCAAGCAAACAAACAAAAAACCACAACCCAAACGTAAAACTAATGTTTTTTTCAAGCACAAAATAAAGGATTGAGAAAAACGTATCTTTAGTATTGATGGAAATATTTCCTTGGTGGTATAGAACATTTACTTGATTACATTACAATATTAATAGTACTAAACTTTTAAAAAGTTGGGAATCTAGTCACCAGTAGACTAGAGTGACTGAATTAAACCGGTTGTTCAGGTGAAGGAAGCCGAGAGGACGTTAAACCACATAGTGGTTGAGACGGGTTCTCCTTTAGATACTCTCCCGAGTTCCTATTTGGATGCCCCAAAAGGCGATACAGAGGGAGACGAGACAAGAAAAGGAAACGTTTTTCCCCTCTGAAGCCCAAATACACAGAAGTTCTCACTAGCGTTCCCCGTGAACGAGAAAAGCTGAACGTGGCCGGAGAGCCGTGTGGGGACAGGTACTCGCCTCCGTTCAGCGTCTCTGCCCTGCTGGCTCTCCCTGCGGTGGCCTTCGCCCCTCCCTTCGGGCGAGCAGGCCCGCAGCAGGCCCGCACCTGGGGCGCCTTGCAGGAGCCCAGCGCTTGCTGCCAGGAGGGAGCCTGCCTGGCCAGCGGGGGGGGGGGCCTGTGGCCAGCAGAGCAGGGCTCTGTCTCCCCCTGCCGAGTCATACTGCCAGCGGAAGGGTCACGAGGTTTCGTTTCCACTCAGTTAATTAACTTCTCTCACTAATCAAATAGCAATTAGTAGATTGAATGCTTAATTAACATTTTATAATTAAGAAATGCAGTTCACGTAATGAAATCTACTGTAGTGAAAGGTATCTCATTTTTAATCGTCTTCGTTACGTGTCTGGCTGCCAGTTTGCTCTGATACAATCAGTGATGGGAGAGGGTAGCTGATAGCACATTAAACTGTTGTTCTAATTTATAAGTGGATTTTAACAAATCTTCCCAACTTGCATTTGAGAGTAAATTATCAGCTTATAGTTAGGCTATACTGGTATGATGTAACAGAATATGATGGCTGCTATATCGATCTTCTATCGGTAAACTAGGGTGCAGATTTAGGGTCCACTTCAGTTCTTGCAGGCTGTATTTTTAGCACATCACTTTGCACCTCCACTTTTAAGCACTGTGCTTTTTTTACTTTATGTTTTGCTGTGACTTTACAACTGAGTTCCAAAATAAAGGAAAAAATTGCTTTTTCATTTCCGTATAAATCTGATGACTTTCCTCTCACTCAGAGCCTTGTTGTTATTTAGAGTTGTTAATAAACTTCAGCCCAGACTTTTCCATGTGGGAACTGCTTCTAATAGAGATTTTTTTCTTGTCTAGGATGAAGTGGTAAAGTTGACAGATAAATGTCTTAACAATGCAATTGAGAGCCCAATCGCAGCAGCAACGTGGCTTCCAGCAGATATCAAAAGCAATATCCTGAAGGCCCAGGCAGAAGCAGGGCACAAGGTAAATACTCAACTGATAAGGACTGTAACATTCTCAAATGTTTTGTTTCTCTTTAGTTGCTTGGTGTTGGAGAAGGTGCCTTGCAGATAAGGGTCCTCCAAGAGCTGAAGTCCAAGGTAGAGTAAGAGAGCCTTTCTTCACAGTCATAGTGGTCCAGTACTGGAACAGTTGCCCAAGGAGGAATCTCCATCCTTGTTGATACTCAGCATGTTACTGGACAAGGCCCTGAGCAAGCCCTGGTTTGGGTGGTTATTGAGCCAGATAACCTCCAAAGGTCGCCTTCTAACCAAGAAATTATTCTGTGATTCTGTGACTAAGACTATGCTTAGCATGTTCTAGTGAATTCTGTAGCAAATAGTGGTATTATATTTGGCTACATTCATGAATTATTTTTATTTCTGCACTGAAGTTTTCACATAGAATCGATGTTTTAAGTCCCAGAGCAGCAGATGAACAGCACACTGTCGTGCTGGGAGGGAGGCACTCACCTCTTCTCCGAATCTCAGAACAGACACAAGATGAAAACGGGTATCAGAAATTTATATCTTTGCTAATTTTTTCCTCTCAGGTCATAAGAGAAGACAGCCTGACAGGTGTCAAGAATTCCAATATTCAGGATGCTGCTGCCAGGTACTGACTAGATTTGGAAGAAACGTGTGATCTAGTTACCCAAGTACAGCACTGAGAACCTGCAGCTACTCGGTGTGGTCTTTCAGTGCCTCAGTGATCACCACGTTGTACCTTGACCTGGTGAGCGTGAGGTGTTTTTAAAGTGAAAAGCAGCAAGCACTATAGTTGCTAAGTTGTATTATATACAAGGTAATCCAGATAGTCTTTATTCTCCCACACTTTAATTTCATAAACATTGTTCCGACAGCAACTTCAGTGTGGGGAGCGGGGACAGGTCTGTTTACAGTAGCTATTTTCTAGTGGAGAAGAAAAGTTGTCTACAAAAACCTGACACTGACAGTTGATTTCCTGGCAATTACTGAATCTCAAATGATTGCTAGTTCCAGTGGGATTTCAGCATTGAAAAAGTTAAAGGGTTACAACATGTAATTTCTTGACCATTTGTGAAGATGAGCATGTGTCAGACCTCAAAGAGCACATGGGGATATTGTATAAAATGTACACCTAGTGATCTCAAAGATATGCTGTAACAAGTAATTCATGAAGACTGTTCCATGGAAGGTTGTACCTGTTTTTGTTTTGGTTTTTTGTGCCAGGAACATTCTCCCGTCAGGCAAAACACAGAGTAGTCCCCCAGCAACCAGTCCAGTATTTCAAGACCCAGGAGAGCTGCTGAAAGCAATCCCTGCCTCGAACACCTTTGTTCTGTAAGTGATTCAGGAGAAACGGGTTTCTGGGATAAGGGAACCACATGGAGATTATCATGAAGAGGTCAGAAAAGATGAGGAACAGTTGCTGAGCATTTAGGCTACATCTAACTAAGCAGGTTTCCTGCTGCATCTCTAATGACTGTTACAACAGTTAATCAGTGTAGGCCAGGCCTCAGGGTGAGTATCGTAGCAAGCAGTAAGCGAATCTCTCTCATCTTCTGTAAATGACTGAAATATCTGAGATCCTGCTGCCCCTGGCTCTCAAGAGGAAGATAAGAGGATGGCAGGGAAGGCTTCAGGTGAATTAGAAACAAGGGCTGAAGAAGCTCCTTTGAGATAGAAGACGTTGATACTGTTGGGTCTATACACAGCTGTAGCTGAAACCATGAAAGAGAGCAGTAATCTGCAGAGGCAGTTGGAAGGCCTTTACCTCAGTATACTCACAAATGTCAGTCTTTCGTCTGCCTCGCATGAAACTGGTGTGGAGAGTTTGGGTTGAGCTATCGGGGAGGCAGCACTGGTTTGCGCTACCCAGGCAGTGTGCTGATGAGAATGTTTGTTCCTTTCAGTAACATGTTAAATGAGGACAATGCTGCCTCTAACCATGAGGACCTGCTGACTCCAGCTAGTCTGGCTCCAGCTGAGGAGGCTGCTGTTTCAAAGGTATCACCACCTGCCAGCCTGGAAGGTTTCTGTGTGTCCCGTTCTGAGCTACTGATGCCCCCAGGCAAGCACAGCAGACCTTGCTGCATGCCTCTCATAACTCAATGAATACCAGCCCTTGATGGATGCCAAGGAGTGCTTTCTGGAGCAGACGGGGACACTGTACAGGTCTCTCCAACGGCCATTGCTGAGTGTCCTTTCAGGTTCTTTGCCTTATTTTTCTAAACTGATTGTTTTCCCCATGCTGGTGGGGAGCCCCTCATATCCCAGTGATTCGGTGCTCCTGGAAAAGAGACTGCAGGGGTGAAACTCTGACATAGGCAATTCCTATCAGAATAACCACAGAGGGAAAAGTTTAAATTGAAATGTTTAATTGTTGTATTCTGGCTACCTTAAGGATAAGGTAATTTTTAACTGGATTCCATGAAATGCACATAGGAATTCAGGGCTCAGCTTTCCTTTGTCCCTCTCCAAAAGAAAAGAGGAGTCCAACATCGGGCACTGCTGTTCCTTCAGCAGACTGCGGGGTTATTCTGGATCACTAAAGCACCGTGCCCTTTAGCTTTTATCCCTCTAAACAAGTATTACGTAGCTGATCCCACTGAATAATTACCGATTTCATCTGAGTTTGAATACTCAGCTCACAGACCTCGCCGACCTCCTTGTCGAATGGCGCAGTACCCCATCTTTGCCTAGGAGAATGGGACAGTTTCACAGCTTACGTGGCAACGACATTGTTTCCAGTATGCTGATGAGACTAAGTGAAATGAAAAGGCTATTAAAAAGAGCATATGGAAAGATTTGAGAAAACGGACCTGATAAACAGTGGTGTTCATGAAAGACACCGGTCTGTAACTTGGGAAGCCCTTAAAGTATTCAGCAGACCTGTCTGGTTACTACTGGGAATTCAATTCAAAACTGATTTATTCCATAGAGCACTCCAGATGACCAGGACGTTTCCTTAACATCATTGACAGAGAATCTAATTGACTTTACAGAAGCCACACCTCGGGTAACTGTATTTCAGAAACAAACTTCTTCCTTCACACGTACAGTGGTTTTTACTCACAAACTGTCCTCTGGCTTTAGTATCTGCCTACCAGACTTGGATCTGCTGGAGCAGAGTGAAGTGGTGGTTGACCTGGATCACTGCATATATGCCCCCCTCCTTGAAGGGTGGCTGCCGTAGGGTTGTAGACCCTAGAGCTTTGTAACGGAGGTGAAAGAACCTGAAGAATTAACTTGTGTCTGTGCCACAAGTGCCTGCAGGCTTATTTTAGTACACCTGCAAGTGCCAGCCTGCTTCTCAGGCTTTTGGGTATATATAATACTTCAGAAATTACATGTAAATATGTATATACACACACAGACGTATAAACGTGTGTGTATATGTAAAAAATAAATACTTGAAAAATAAACTCTCACTACAAATCAACACTTTTAAATAGATAAAAAAAATCTCTTGTAATCTGTGCCAGCAAAAAAGGAGCTACATTGTGTGCATCAAAAAAAGTGGACGGAGTAGGACCTTTGAATTGGTCACAAGAAGCATGCTCTCGGTTCACTTTGTCCACAAAGCAGAAAAAAATGACGGGTTCAGTTGCCTTTTGGAAGGGAGAGCTGTGCTGAAACTGCTACCAGTGACTTTCTGCGAGTGAGCGGGTATTAGCTGCGTGCTGTGTGGGTGCCATTTATCGTTTGGTGTGAAGGCCCATTATCTGTAGCTAATCACTAGCATGGTTCAAAGACTAGCGATGGACAAATACCCGAGATTGTTTTGGGAGGCAGTGTTGTTTTGACAATGTTCTCTGCTATTTCCAGTCTTTTCTAATGAGCATTTGTTTGCTTTTTGTAGGTGTCTTCCCAGCCCACAATAACACCGAGGTGGATAGTGCCAGTGAGTTCTTTGACCATTCCTTAACAACCACCAAAAAAAAAAAAAAAAAAAAAAAAAAAAAACTTTTTGTCATGANNNNAAAAAAAGAAAAAAAGAAAGCTTTTGTCATGATTAAGAAACAGGAGCTCAAGTAAAATAGTAAAATGTAGTAATTTGTAATAATTTGAAAGCCCATAAAATAATGTACGAGACCAAAAATACAGCAAACTAGTTCAGCTGGAGTAAATAGAACAACATGCATATCCTGTTAATATTTAAAACTTCGTTCTTGGTGCGTTACACTGCGGGTAGAGGCCATAAAGTTTCTTTAAGAACTTATGTTTAGTGAAGCCCACCCTGGAACCTGATGAATCTTAGTTTTTACTGTTATAAATAAGTCATATTGAAAAATTAGCTTGTTTCGTCCTGGCAGGTTTTTATTTTAGTTTCCTGTTTCATTCTCCCCAACTCAGACTGGACTGATTTCCAACGGGCCTTTGAGAAATGACGTTGCCTTAGCCATGAAGGCAGTGAAAGGCAGCACGGAGACTCTGTCGTCATCAGCTGGATTGCCACCACCCCAGCAGACATCCCAAGTCCTTGCAAGGTAGGGCCTCCTCAGCACTCGCTTCAGAAGTGTGTATGGGGTGGAAAGGAAGTATGTGCTCTTACTACTTCCACTTAAATAGTTACAGTGGTCATTTAGACACAGTGCCTCGTTCTGCTGTGCTTACGAACTACAGTTCTGTCTCACATTATAGCATTTGAAATCTTACGAATAAATAGAGCAGCTGATGTGTGTATATTTTTATATAACATTGTTTGAAGGGTGAGAAAACTTCTTTTAAATTCAAGTAAGTAAAGGAACAAAGCATAAAAGTTTAGCTGGAGTTGGAGGTAAACCTGTTGTCATTATAAGCGCTATAAAATTGGTTAATTCTTTTTAATTATCGTTTCACTTCAGTTTCTTTCCTTATCTGCTAACATGTTTTAGTACTGGACTAAAATTATGGTGCAGATTAATCTTCTGAGAAATCTCATGTTTTCAGTACCTGTGAGAGGATTG
>VZTL01037845.1:20244-36782 GCA_013400535.1 Scopus umbretta | reverse complement strand
GGGGGGGTTAGTACTTTGAAGTCCAAGCCTTATTGCATATTAAAACGTAGAAGGTTCCCGATCCAAATATCAAATGTCCTAGTCGGGATTAATAATACAGTTGCCAGCAAAGTTCCTGCAGGAAAAGGGAAGCTGTGGCTGCGACAGCCTGCTTCCCGCACAAAGGCAGGCCTGTGTGGGGAAACTTGGCGCTTGCTATTGATCTGTTTGCTCAGCAGCTGAGCTGGCATTCGCCAGCTCCATGTGTTGGGTTTGTAAATAGACAGAATGCAGTACCGTTTTCTTTAAGGCGTGTTTGATATTTGACTCTTCCCATTGGGTTCAGGAGCTCTGTGAACTGTTGGCTTGAATCCCTCCAAAAGTAGAACAAGAAGTTACAGTTTTACAGCATTGCGTGTTGAATACCATCCTTAGATTCCTCCCGAGCAATCACATACAGCAAATAACAAGTAAATAACGTGTGTTGAGTGCATCCCCCTAAAATCTAAATGGTTCCACGTAGCCAGCTTACTTCAGCGTGGTCAGAATAGCGGTGCTCAGAGGGAAACGTATTTACGCACATGTGTGCACACATGAAAATTTCAAAGGGGCAATGTTTTTCTCGATTTTGAGAGGACCAATACTTGAAATTTTATTTTAAAATTCAAAATTTTCAACTGTTAAGTTGGGGACTTGCAATTTCTAGTAGATTTGGGGCTGCAAACCCAACTCTTTCCAGTGACATTTAATACTTGGAGCGAATATTCACTCCATCTAACTCAGCGTAGCTTACTTACCTATTCCAAATCCTTGTTTATCTAGGGAGCCTGGCGAGACTAAGGCGCCACAGTTACGCGATCTGAACAGACACGTAGGTAGGTATCTGAACATCCTGTAGTTTTGCATCACTATTTTGCTTTAAAACTATAGGTCTCATGTTGTATCCTGACTGGCTAACAGGTAACGTAGCATTATTCACCCCCTGCATTTTATCAGACATGAATAGGTGTAATAGTTCTTACAGTTAGTGTCACACAGTATTAATTAGTGCCTGTGTGACACTGAGAAAAAGGGATTTTCTTAGCATTGCTATACTATTGATTGATTGGCTGTAAGGTCCAATCAACCTCTAAAAGGTTTGGGGGTTTTTTTGCATTTATTTAAAGAGTTTATAAATAAAACTTTTGCGTGAATCTGGTGTTGGGATGTTGGCAGGTCTGCCAACCATTTAAAAGCTGTAAGAGTTGACAGGAATGAAGAAATGCATGTTCTGTTGCAGTCATTTGGAAAAAGCCAGGTCCCCAACTTAAAAAAAAAAAAAAAAAAATTGTTGAAATTTTTTTCATTTCAACATTTTCCCCTATTGACTGACGCCTGTCCCAGCCTGTCCTCGTTAGCTGCCCTCGTACCCTTTTGCTGTGTGTGCATGTAATGCTGATTGCAGATGGAGGGTTTTTAACTCTGTCATTAAAAAATGATAACTTACACTAAAAACATGATTGGATCTAAAAGTAAAAGTGATTGTACTCCAGTCATGCTCCAGAAGCGATTGGAGTAAAAGATTTTCTAGAAATCTTAACATTTATAATAACAAACAAAACCCAGCCCATATCTCAAACTGATTGATCTCGGGGAGATGCTGGGTCCTAGAACTGCATCTTTGGACTCAATTTTGGCAAGAAAATTTGCAGCGCCATTAAGAGGAGCTCGGGTGAACAGCCCAGTAACATTTGGGTCTCTTTCCACAAACTGTTTTCAGCCCTCTCCCGTTATCCCTGTGTCTGCACCTTGCTTGTTCTCGTTTCTTGAAGCAAAGGTGTACTGGTAGGATGAGCCTGTCCTTCACGGACAGCACTAGGTGTATTTTTCACGTTGTGAACATACTCTGGTACAACCCAAATCTTGTACAGGTTAGGCGTTAGCAGCTCTGTTTCACGGCCAGCTAGCATTTAAAGCTCTATCTGGGCACATAGAGCGTTTATTAGTCTAGAAAGTTGTAGTAAAATTGTATGATGTTACCGTGTCTAACAGCTATAGCTTTCAAATGCAGCTGGACAATCATAACTTTTGTACCAAAAAATAAAAAGAATCCATGCTAGTGGCCTTTCAGTGATGCAGGCATCAGCCGGGTGTGTTTGGCCTGAGGGTTAGCACCGTAGGCGTACGGGCGGGCCCTCCCCAGCGCCCTCAAAGGGAGGCAGCGTTGGTGTGATTGCATGAAGTGCTGCACTGTCTTGTCACGGTGTTCGGGAGGGAGATCCAAGCGGTCGGCACGGCCTGTGGAAAGCCAGGATCCGTCACTCAGCTTCGCGTGTGGTTGCGTGCACCTGCGGGAAACGAGGAGCGGGCGCTCGCCCTGCAGTCATCTTGGACCCTACGTGGCAAGGAGCCACCAGGTTCTCCTACGAAGTTCACCTCCTTTTCACTCTTTGGCTTGAGCACTCTGCTTCATAAACACACCTGCCCCCACACCTACAACTGGACAAACTTACAAGGATGTAAGAATATTTTTTTAGCTAGATTTTTTTTTTGTTAAAGCCACACTAACTACTGTATTTTTACCTTTTATATGTAAAGCTTGGCAATAGCGCTCGGTGTGTAATTTATTTGTTGGGGTTTTTATAAAACAAAGTGCACCCTCTCGCTTCTGTTTCACAGCAATACTGATGTATGAACTGTTTTAGCACTGCACTGAGATCTGTATTGAAACTACGTGGGAACAAGAAACTGTGATTTGTAGTCCACTCAACCCAGTCTTGAAACGTTTATACTGTAGTTTTGTCTCAAATATACCACATCAGTGCAAACGTCTGGCAGAGTCGTCTCTCGGCACCGCTGTGTTACGCTGGCACGGCAGTAAAAGACTGGTGGGTTGGCCAGGACTCGGGACGTGAGCTGTGCAGTGAGGGCCGGCGGGCTGCTGCACCCCCGAAATCAAAGCCAAAGGGGTGCGGCAGACGCGCTCCGTGCCGAGCGCTCGCCGATCCTCAGTCGGAGCAGCCTCTGTGGCAGTACACGAGCCCTCTGCGGGAGCGTACGTCTCTGTCCGTGTGCTAAGGTTGCTTGGCAGCTTCTAATTTAAGAGTGCCTGGCTTGGAGAGAGATTTGTAAACTTGCTTGGGACGTCAGAACTGCAGGCCACGGTATAAACTTAATTTGTTGTCAGTTAAAGCGTAACTTAAGATGGCATCAAAACTTGCAGACAGATGCTGAGGAATTAAATGCCACCTTTCCAAAAGAGCTGACATCGTCCAGGAGGACTGTCAGGGACTCTCAGGTGTTCAGTGGTTTTGAAAATCAAAGTGCCGAGGAGTGTGCCCAGACAGGCACGTGTAAGGCAAGCGTAATTCCACAAAACGTAGACAAAAGTGCGTGCCGGTTAGCTGAGCAATCTTGCTTTGATGTCCAGTGAGGGATCGGTTTATGTTTCAAAGCACAGTGGTGCTAGTGACTGTTAAAGGAAACTGTTTGTTTCCAAAACCTGCCTTGGGTGAACTGCTTAAGAAGGCAGCAAAGGGCAACCAAACCGTTTGATCATCTTCATTTCTCAACAATTAATAAACTTGGGAAAGTATCAAAAGGAAGTGATGCAATTCCATCCTAATGACTAACCTCATAGAAAGTCATCTCCCCTGTGGCATAATTTGTTGTGTAGGTCAAACTATGATACCACAGATAAGCCAATGAATTGTTCTTCCGATCCATTTATAGCTCAAAACAATGAAACATCTTTGGTTTAGATTTTTTTCTATTATTAAAAAACCCCACCCTCTTTAAATGCCTGCATTTTAAAAGAAAACCCCTCTGCTATTCATGCATTTTAATGTTCAGAAACAGAGTTGGTAATTAAAGACAGTTTGTTGAGGTAGGCTGATCGATTTTCTCTCTTCTGTATGATTTATGATACAACAGTGCATCTCCTGTCTCAGATGAGATTACGGAAGACCGCTGCATCCTTTTCCTTTTATTCTACGGATTTGAATTACTGTGGGCATATCGAACACGTGCAAGCTTCCTCTTTTCAGAGACATTTTAAAACTGCTAGCTTCAGTGGCAGCCCCTTCAGTCCGTGCCCAGCCAAAAATGTTGTGTTGTGTTTTGTTTCTAAATAGTTGCCACTAGCTGGAGTAATTCCATTCATTATTTCATGCAGGCCACCACGGAGCTTTCAGATGGCAGCAGCTTTTAGTTGCTCACTTGGGCCCAGGATTAATTCTCATTAACTGCTATGGTTATGGAGAAATAACTGTAAGCACATCCACGACGGTTCAACTCTTCCTCTGTGAAAAGGTGACAGCATTGGATAAAAATGCACCAGGAAAGCGGGAGGGAAACCAGCTGAGGTGGCCTGAGAACCCTGTGAAGTGTTAGTCGATAGCACTGGTCGGGTTTTGAAAGGGCAGATGGCGCAGGAAATGCCGTACCGTGGTACGAGCACGGGTTGTGTGCCTGGGTCTGGGGTACCTGACACGTGGGTCACGCGTGCCCAGAAGGGACTGAGGCGCCAGGCGGAGGAGCGCTCCTGCCGCCGGGCGAGCAGCTGTGGGATGCAACCACTTCACATCTCCAACCCCTTCCCTTCCAGCTTTGAGCTCACCCTTGTTTCTTAAAGACCTGGGAAGGGGTCAGTAAGGGGAGAAGTAGCCTCTGGTGGCTTCAGCGGGTCTGCTGTAGCACAGTCCCGCTTTCAGGATTGGAGCTCCCTTCACTAACGTAGTGATCATCGGGGCTTAACTGCAGCTCAGCCTCCCGCGAGCGAGCCCTGAGCCCACCTCTCTCCAGCCACAGCCGCTCCTCGAGCGCCGGCGCACCTCGTGGCCCGCAGAGGGGCTGGGGAACTGCGGGCCCCTACAGCATCCAGCCAGTTTGAGAGACTTAGGATTTCTTCGATGAAGAAGCTGGAGTTGTGCCGAAGGCGCTGGTGCAGCCACCTGACTTGGCATGCCGGCAGAGGCGAGGGGAGGAAACAGGGGAGATGGGCACGTTCTGCAAGCTGCTTTTTCCTCCCCATGCCAAGCCATTGCCTTTGGGCTGGCTCACGTCCTGCCTGTGTTGGCTCCAAGTAAATGTTAAACCCTTCACGGGGCTGCCAAAGGGAAGAGAGTTGGGGCGGGGGGGAAGAAAGGAATGGCAGAGGCTGGATGGCATTTTGCTGGGGCTCTTGCACATCCCCAGGAGGGATGTACCTGCCAGGAGGCCTTCGCGTGACTTGGAAAGTCACTGGTTTATCGTTGCCCTTCCCAGTTAAATTTCCTTCCCTCACCACGCCTAGAGAAAAGTCTGTGTGTTACAGCAGCGCTCTCTGGATAACGCCAAAACAGACATCTCGGCCAGCAAAATTAAAACGCGCTGCTGGTTTAAGATTGCAGTGATCTGTACGTGCTCAGGCCAGTCGCTGTGTGAAGTCCTTTCGGAACATACCTCCTCTACCTCGGCAACTCCACGTTCGTGGAGCAGAAATTCAAAGCCTGGGCAGCCCTTGAGGCTGGCTGAAGTGCTGTGAGGTGACGGGCTTGTGGGAGCATGTTCCTTGTTCAGAAAGGGAAGTTCTTTGTTCATTTTGAAAATGTAAATACATATTTGAAATTCATGAAAGCTCAGAAAATGAGCGCACGCTGATATGAAATGCAGCAGGCTTTATTCATGTGGCAGCATATAATCCTCTCTGTTTCCACACAAAGGTCACGGAAAGTCCAAATAACTCCTAAGTCGCTTTTTGCGAACTCATCTATAATTTTCCTATGGAATTCATGTGACAGCTACTTGTGAACAGATGATGTAAATACTTAAAATTCATTATTCTTATGAAACTTTTGAAAAGTGATCTTTTCAAATATTCACAAGGATTAAAACACGCTTTCTGCTCATTTCAAATACCAGTGTCTCTTCTTACAGAAGGCTGAAGTTCAGTCAAAAGGCCAGTATCTTAGTAACTTCTATGGAGATAACTGCTTGAAACAGTGTACAATGTCATCTTTCAAAAAAAGCACTTTTTCTTTTCAACAAAGAAAAACCATACATGAACTCAGGATTTACTGGTATAGAGGGGAAATGTGTAACAAATACTTACATATGTTACAAAACAGAGAGAGATGGAGTTGGAAACAGAAATCCCTTTGTGACAAAAATCTGAGTTACCAGTCAGAACAGCTTATGTTTTGTGCCACTCCTGTCAAGCCTTCCTCCTCCTTTTTCTAACAGGAAGTCAAAACCTTTTGATCCTGTGCTCAGTCATTAAACCTAGCATTCCCTGGGCCACTATTTTGTTCTTCCAGGTGTGATGCGCTTCCTCTGGTCTAATGCTGCATGTGATTTTCAGGGGGGACTCATGGTTTCACTTCCTCGGGATTAGATGCAGTCCTTGAACATCTTCTGCATTTCACTCACTAATTTGTCTGTTGAGTTTCTTCTCATGTTGCAAGTATCTTGTGCAAAGAACGCTCTCTGAAGAAAACAGTATCTTAAAACATCTTGGAAAATGTTGCCATTAAGATTCACCAAATCCCTCAAATGTGACCATAATGTGCACAACCTTAATTTAAATACAGTTTTACGGGTGCATACTTATATCTTAAGCCAGTGCAAAATGAGCAAGCTCTGCACCTGAAATGGCAGTTACAGAGCCAGTAGGGGTTACTTCTAGTTCTGATTTTCGAGGCAGCGTCAGCCACTGCAGTTTGTAAGGGTATTAACTGACCAGAAGAAAAAGTAACAAAAAAGAGCAGCGTTCCAACAAGCTCCTCTCAGAAATTGCAACTTACATGCAAGGTGTGACTTAAATATATGTCGGCTTTTGTTCACATTTAAAAAAAACTCTTTTCAGAGCAAGTATGAGAAGGTTTAATTTTTTTTTTTCCCCAGCGTGCTGATAGGAAACTGAAGACGGTTGCAAGCAGTTGGTTTACCACCTACTGGCACGTTGGTGGAAATTTATTCTTTCGCTTTGCAATCAAAGTGATCACAAGCTATCAAACTCCACTCGCCAGAAGGAGATCTCAGAGAAGCTGGACAAAGGCTTACCCCCAATGAGCAGCAGCACATTGGTCTCGCTGCTAACTTCATCCATTGCGGTCGCATGCTGGCAGTCAGTTCCCTCCTCTTCTCCCACAATCTGAGCAGCAGCGAAAGTCTCTTTTTCTGACGAGGCAAACAGACGGAGAGACCTGTCCTCTGACAAAATGCCTGTTGCTCTGTTTGGGTCTGGTTCTGCCTCTGAAGTGGTTTGAAACGCACAGAAGTCCCCTGGCTCCAGAGGCAAGCTAAAGGTTTTCATTTCCATTGCATTGCTTTTCTCATTGCTGAACGCTCGGTATGGAGGCTGGTGACGGAAGTAGTTGCAAAAGCGAGTGTGCTTCGGGATGGCCACAGGCTGGTGATGGTCTTTCTGCTTACTCTTCCAATGGCTGGGGAATGTATTGGTGAAATCTGAGGTACTTTGGAAACCAACACCAGTTCCTAAGATGCAGTGATACGTTTTAGGAGAAAAGATTGCCTTTGCAGTACTACTTAGCTTCTTCCATGTCTGCGTATGGAAATGATACTGCCAGAGGTCATCGTTAGGACTGGAATTTGAAATCCCTCCACCAAAAATCAGCATAGAGTCTTTGAAGACTATTGAAGCGTGACCTACCACTGGAGGAGGTCCTTGGCTAAAGGTAAGAGAAACCAGCAGTTAAGGGGAGACTGACAAGAAACTAACACTGATTTTAGCCTCTGTTTTTCTTTTAACTTATGACTGCTGAACAGCTGCACTGGGACATCAGAATTACACTGCTGACAGCTGCATCAACGTGTTGCCAACAGCTCTTCCAAGCAAACCCAACTGGAGCCCCAGGGATGGCCACAGTACTATGTCTTGATCTGAACAGGTCCTACAATCACCAGAAGGGCAACATCTCCTTCTCTGCCTGCACGCAGTGTCAAGTGGTAAGACTAATTCTCTCTTTCTGTGTTGACTTAGTGTAACAGTTAATATCGTTTACCTTGTTCTGATGTTGGACCAGCTGTTGCTCACAAAGTCCCACTTCCATAAGTCCTTCTGTTCACACAGACCCATCAGTCCTCCGAAGAGGTACATGCCTGTATGATAAACCACTGCTGAATGGCCATGCCGAGGTCCTGGGCCAGTACTGTGAGACGGGGTGGAAACACACAACCATTTTCTTGTATCTGAAAGCAAAATATTCATTTATAGAGGTACCAAATTTACCATAGTATTTGAGAAGGGATTTATTTCAAGAATAAAGTAACTATTTTGTTAGACAATAAGGGTTTCTGCTCTAAGCTTGTTATAAGTTAACAACCTAAATTCTGGCACTGAAAAAGTGCATTTAAAAAATCAGTTTTGAAATAAACTTTTAATGAAAATGTCAGATGCTGTATGACAGATGCCTTGGAAATTTTATTTACAGAGCAGTTTTTCCTACGGCTTTGTTAATTCATTAACTCTGACATGGAAAGATAATTTCCTGGCTATAAGAGGGAAAATCAGTCAACAAAAACATTCCTTCATTAATGTCTGTGCTTATTCTCCCTGTGAGGGAGCAAAGGATGAGATAAACCCATCATTCATTTCAAAATAGCAACTGAATGGCCACCAGATAACAAAAGCTATCCATTTAGGAAGTCTCTGGGACTCATCTGGTTTGCAACCCCCAGATTAGCGATTAATATGCTAATGAAACCATCTCCGGTCAGGTTTGGCTCCCCATGGTCAGTTCTAGATTTGAGATTCAAAAGACGGCATTAAGGGGCTGAAGTCAGGGTCTCTGCTGCATCTGAAAGTTTTTGATAATCCTTGAAGAATTTAGTGACTAGTGAACAAAACATTCTCCCTGATTTTCAGCTGTAAAACTGGCAAATACTGCAACATTTCTTCCAGTATAATACAGTCTAATTCATTTCAGCTGCATATTAATGGGCTGAATTCGTAATTAAATGCTGCCAAACAGAAGCCAAAACTGGCTTACAACATTTCTACTGATAAACATTTTCTCAACAGCGCAAGCCATCCTTTCCAGCAGCAGTCATCGTTTTACGCTGGATCAAAACCTTATCATACCTTTTAACTTACCAAAATGGAAAGTCCAAAACTCTTGTGAAATGCCTCTGATGCCAAAGTATCCCCCGTAGATGCACATGCTGGCACGGTACACCACTGCACTGTGACCTTTTCTGTTAGTTGGTGCCGAGCTCTGAAACAGTTTAATAGTAGGACAAAAACCTGTTAACAGATCAAGTCGTAGCAGTAGCCGTGTCTATCTTGGGAATATGCCCACGTAATGAAAACCATTGCTTTGGGTTGTGTTAAGCTTCTTTGAAAATGCAGAATAAACCCACCACTGAACACTTGTACAGATGCAAATACAACCCGTTCCCAAATCTAAGCAACCCTCCCTTTTTCAGTCCCCCCCAGTATCGCGTGCCGCCTACAGCCTCCCCCCCTCTGCACTCACATCAGTAGTACGCCTTTCACAACTAGCGCTAGGCATCATTTCAGGACACGTTGTAAATATGTTGGGCAACTCTTGGGAATATAATGGGGGGATGTAGCCCTTTCCACCATCAAGCACAGCCTTTCCACACTGAGGAAACTTTAGACCCAAGAGTAACTCCCACTTGCTTTGCTTGGTGTGGATTTGCCCTGCCACAAGTCCTAGGCTATGCCCAGACCCTCAGCGGGAAATCAGGTGGTTCCCACTGTGTCCGCAGCAGTTTTCAGCACTGCTGAGACTCATGCACATGGGGGAAAGCCACGTTCTCTACATTCAGTGTAGGATAGTTACAAGAAAACGTTTACTCCTATATATAAGAAGGAGTTGATACATAATTTCATTGTATTTGTTGTACATAAACAAAATTTCATCAACCTTGGTAACACCTTCCCCCCAGGATCCTGCAGTCCCAAACTTTCTCTTGACTTCTCCACCAAACACAGGTAACCACAGTAGTAACTGTGTCACATCTTAACAAATTTTTTTTTGGTTCAATTTCATAGTGTAATAACATTGTGAGACGATGTTTCAATAGCAAAAAAGGAGTCATTCTTTACATGTAGTGATATAAAACCAATCTCATAGGACCAAGACATAAATGCTTCCACTGACGTTTCATTTAGAAGTGGCAGCATCTTGGTGAGTCCACGTGTTCAGGCTGAAGAAATGAAAAATGCCGCAGCACTTCGCATTTCAAATTTATTAGTGTGACTGCCAATCTGTGTTCACAAACCTACTTTTAAAAGCGCAGACTTCAGGTAAGGTTGCAATATTCCATTAAAATTAGTTTTCTTGATAAGGACTTCAGAAAAACAAGCAGTAGTAGAGGAGAGGACTTAACTTCTTATATAGGACTTAAAATTTAAGAGCAGTATTTTTAAACACTGTTTTAAAGAAGGAAAAAGCCTGAGTTATTGAAAGTGCAAAGAAATAAAGTATAGCCACATGTCTCTGAAGAGATAAGATTGGAACTGTTTGGGGGAACATATTTCAAAGCAATCTGTTTAATCAACAAAGCAACAGGCATTTGATTCACACATTCACCACTTCCTGGCTCCTTACCTCAGTCTCTGCTGGTACGTTACGGCACTCTGTCCATCTTGCAGAATCTAGGGGATTGTTTTAATAAAGCGCAGTTTATATCCCAGACCACAAGAGGACACTCCTCCAACATTAATTTTTCAAATTACAGATCTAATTTTCAAGTAAGTCTCATCCTGGTGTTTTCCACTGACAAGGATGAAGCAATCTGCTTCCCACTAAGACAGCAATACCAAGGGACTTACAGGGGACATCGTTTAAATAGTTTTCCTGTGTCCTTATCTGATACCGAATCACAGAGATACCATACTGTATTTCCTGTTTCCTAAGGCTAAATTCCATAATGCAGAAATAATCTGTGATTTTTAGCATTTTCCGAACTTGCAGAACCCCCAGATTTACCGATAGATGTGTAGCTCTTTCTATTTATTATGTAAACCTTAAGACAACAGTCTTATTTTTCTTGTTCCTTTTCACAGATCCCTTGAAAGTAGTCCTCAAATAACAGTCAGAAATCACTGGTCTACATTTACCATGAAGGAGTGGAAATATCAGATACCCAGCATCAGCGGTAGAATGAGAAAACAGTGCAAGCTTGCATTAATAAAAGCTATACTTGCCAGGAAAGATTTTAAATAATGACCGTGAAAAAATGAGACGTGCAACGAATTTTAAATAACTCATTCCCAATTTTCACTGATAAGTACTGTGAGTAATAAGATGCTTTCTCCTATGAAATATATTCTGTCTGAGGATCTCTGTTCTTTCAGTAGGTGAGTATTTCAGACGAATGGTGGAAAACAAAGAAAGGATTAAAACCAAAATTGACTTAAGGTTACACAGTGAAGCAGTAAAAGAGGCCAGGAAACTTAAATCTTGGTCTTGCCACAGGATTTACTAGCTCAAAAAGAAATCAATCTCTCTCTCTCTCCTCTCCATCTGACATCAAAATAAGCAGCCATTTCTATACACAGTATTTCCAAGGGGAGAATATGTAGTGTATGACATTGCTATTAAATTCAAATGTCGCACTGCTTTTATTAGAATATGCACTTAAGAGATCCCAAATGTTTGTTCTTAGGGAAAAAAAAAACACCTGTGTTATGAAATGCTGATGTTAATTTCCCACCTTCTTATTTGATTAAACTTGTTTTTTTCCTGTTCCATCCTGTTGCCAGCTTATGTATTTCTTTAGTGAAAATACAAAATGAGATATACTTTACTGATCTACTTTCTTCCATAATAAAACAAAAAGCTTGGTTTAAAAAAATTATGTAACATAAGGAAAAAGCTTTAAATATTATCTGTAATAATTATTGGGTTTTATGACCAAATAGTAAACTTCAGGGGAAGAATGGAAATTCTGAAACCATAAAATACATAAAACTTTCCCAGAAAATACTTTCGAATTACAGTTAGAGCTGATTCTTTGATAGCTTAACAGCCTAGTTTTAGGGGAAAAATATGCACACAGTTTTACACACATTAATTCTTGTAAAGCCTAGGGAAGGCTATGTTACAAGAAGCAGAAAACAGTTTGGCTCTTACTATTTATTAGTACCTATGGACTTGGAACGTCCCATGGAAGAGACTGGCTATTGTGTATCATACCAGTGTCATATATCCAGAGCGGAGTTTTCGCTTGTGTGAAAGCAGAATCCACCATCCCACCAAAAATATACAGGGTGCCCTGCAAAATGCAAAAATATTTGTCACTTACAGGTAGGTGAATAGCATAAAAATAATTTTTAAAACAATTCTTAGATTGGGCAGGCTGCCACAACCAAAATATAATTAACAATAATGCATATGATGATCTATTAACAATTCAAGAGGCAAAAGCAAAAAGCCACTGATCATGTCTTTATCCTCTCTCAGTAGGAAACCCTGATGAACGTTGTGCTATTTTAACGGGGATGGCATTCCACGACCTCTCACTTCCTCGTCAATCTGGGACAGCTTGAGGGATGTGGAGCTGGAGCTCTCACAGGCATCGCTCAGGTAATATTAGGTTATGCATGCTTACAGAAAGATTTCATTGCAGTGCAGCTCCTGGTATCCTAAATTCTGGTGTTCCCTCACAGGCAAAGCTGTAATTCTTATTTGCCTTCACTCCCCCGTCCCTCTTCTATGCAAGTTCTTAAATGAATGTTTTTATGCTGTAGCTTATCATGCAAATGAATTCAGAGCAACTGTTACAACTATACAAGTAAGTCAAAGAATGTGCTGCCAAGGTCTCTATTTTGTATTACTATTATGTAGTGAGCACTGATTGAGGAAATTTGGGAGCTGCACACTGCTGCAAAGCTAAAATACTGTCACTTTATTCAGAAAGACCCCAAAATGCTGGTACAGCTACATCCAGAATTACACTGACGTAAAGGTATTTTCTGGGTATAGTATTTCAGTACATAATAATCTATGGCATTTTATTTCATTGTATAATAGGAAATAAAATGTTAGGATATGGACAATATAAATCTTGGTCCACTACCTTATAAGCCACCATTGAATGTTCTTCCAGTTCTTCTGGACCATCTCTTGAGCAATCCAGCATTTGCCATTCATTTTTCACTATAAACCAAAGTTGAAGTTAAGACAGCGATGCACTTGACACATAAACATTAGGGAAAAGGTGAAAAGATCGGCCTTGAATTTGGCTGCACTGCCACAGTCAACTGGGGAAAATGAAGCATTTTGTCATCTCTCTTCTCTGTTAGTTCAGAAAACTGAGCCACTTCCCCAAAAATTACATATGTGCATTTTTCTGTTTAGCAAACTTAAATGTAATAAAAATTGATCTTGTTACTGCTTTTATTGTAATGATATACTGTTACCTACATCAAAACCCAACTATTCCAGGAGCATAAACCCCAGCACAATTCTGTGTTTTATTCCAGTAACAACCATTGAACAGGGAACACCATACACCGAGTCAAAAAATACAAAGTGTAACATTTGATAGTGCATTATTAATACAATCTTACAAGCTATTGTATTCATGTGTTTCCTTTGTGCACTTTCACATGCACAAACTATTCCCATGTTAAAGAGTCAATAAAGGTGTGTCTTTGATATCCCTTGCTAGAACTAGGATATTTTAAATGACTCAGTATTTCTAGTCAAAAAAAACCCAAACCAAAACAAAACTGAACTGAAATCTAAACTTTCTGGGCCACCTGCAACAGGAACAAACACATGCCATTTGCCCAATGAACGAAATGCAGTTTATCCATCATTTTGATGAAGAGACTTTAAATGGGGATAATCTGTTAACTGCTGACTATCCCAAATTTCATGATGGCTGGATTTAGAATCTCTTTAATCCTGACATACAAGTGAAGGGGCAAACTTACCTATATTGTATCGCCAAAAATCCCTAAGACTGGTGGTGTTCCGCCCTCCATAGAGATAAACAAATCCTCTGCAAACAACGCACGCATGTTTATATCGATCGCAGGGAGAGGGCTTCTTTTGGGGTGCATATTTCCAGTCAGAGTGTGCAGTTTTTCCTTTCATGGTGACAACTAGGATCTTATCCAAGTATCAACTTGCAAATGACAGCCATGTCCAGGGAGGGTCCTAAAACATCACGGACAGGACTTAAACCCCGCTTGGTCTGTAAAAAGGCAAAAAAATAGTTTCAGATTAAAAAAAAAGGGGTGAAAAAAAAAAGAAGAAAGAAAAAAGGAAAAGTCTCTGCCTTATGATAAATAGTTACTGTGTTTTCTTTTCATTCTCATCAAAAACAACCTGACACTTTTGGCCATCTGTGAGAATACAGTAACTGAAGTAAAGTATTTGAAATGCTGACTCTGAGAGTCTTGTATCAGCGATACTGGGACAGGAACATTCCGGGAGCTGAAAACTTTCCGCAGGATATCGGCAAACTGAAGTGATAAACTGCAATACCCTACATTTGCAATATGGTAGAAACCAAGGCTTAGTATTTTTTTTCACTACAAAAAAAGTACTTAAAACAAACCTATACTTAAAATTCGGAAAGAGTTAATATTATAGATGAAAGTAACGCATTAGCAGTTGTCCAGAATTTATTTAGGCTTTCATCTGTAAACTAGCTGGAAGTAGGATGTGTTTGGAAAAAAATGATACTATCCTTTCATTTGCCACAAGATGTCACTGTGTTCTGCGAAGACAGAAGTACCAGGGGCGATGCAAAGTGGGTTTTGTAGCGTGCATATTATCCCAGGTCTTTGGATTTTCAGGGGTAACACCAGTGCTATCATCCTACAACTGCAGCCCAGTATCTCTCTCATATTACTGACCTCTCTCTCTGTTAAATGCATGGGAAGTTAGGACACAGTCTGTATAAAATATGAACAGCTTAACTGTTACTTTGATTCCTGAAATCAAAATAGACACCATGAGACAACATGCTACAGTGAGATGCTTCAGATATTAAATATTCTAGCTGCAAAAGGTCTAAGTCTGTATTTTCACTGTACCTGAAAATTGTACTTAGCACTATTTACTCACGTTGTCAGTAACCAAAGGAAGTGACCCAGGAAGTGTTTACAAGATTAATCCTTCTTACTGCATCACTCTTTTCAGGTGCTTACAGAGAGACCAGGGGAAGTCGCACGTAATTTGAAGAAAAGCAAAGATTACATTAAAACAAGCTATAGAAGATAGTCATATTTCATTTTATATATATATTTCATATAATATGAAATGCATGTATCTATTTTAATTTATCATCCAATTTATCTCTCAAATTTACCATTTGTAAGACTGGAAAATACTGAGTGACAAAAAACATGCTAGAGAATCTCTTGCAGCATATTCTGGCAAGACTAGCTTTTCAAATTACGTTCATCTTTTTTATACAAACCAGTATTGTAAGCTATTACTGTAGAAAACTGAAGTATATTCTTTTTACATTTTGTCTGAAAGAATACAAGATTGGCAGCATTTACGAAGGCGTGCATTTCTCTTTTCCAGGGCAATTAGCAGCTATGAAGTAGCGACGCATTATAGGTGTGTAAGTCCATAATACTTTATGGCACGCCACTGAAACGGAAAAAGCAACTGAAGTCACGAAACATGGATTCTCTCCCTAACTCTGCCAAAGGTTCTGCGTAACCGTAGCCAATTCACCTATTTGTCCCCATTTGGCTGTGGAAGGAAAGACCCCTCCTCAGTAAAACACTCGCTGATGCAGTGCTGTGTGAGAGTGCCAAGGTAGTACTACTATTGACATAACTGAATGTGAAAAAGGTGATAGGTGTCTGCTGTTAATTCTTTACAAAGGTAAAACAGGCTTGTCCCCTTGAGTTTGGGTTTTTTTCCCAGCTATAAAACTGGTTATTCCTCTTCCTACATATTTCTGTTTGTCATTCTTCTTACAAACCTTGCCTCCTATTATACACACATTCAGAGAAGAAGACAGCCCTGATTTCATATAGTAGATTAGCAACAAAATCCTGTCTGCTTGTTTATCTACCACACCAGAACTCTGTGTAAGGCAGGTGAGCAGGATGGGACAAAAGGCCAACCTGGGATTAACTCTATGGGTGTCTCCTCCCAGTCACACCTTCTGAGCATCAGCTGACCCTTGTGAATCCCAGCCATCTACCCTCGCAGTGCAAAGCATTCTTGCAAGCAGACCTACAATCACTTAAACAGATCAGTTAACAACCTGCTTCGTTTCAGAGTTGGGGAAAAAAACCTCACATTCAACACTCATCTTGAATCTTGCCTTTCATCACTGGTATTTTGCATTACAAACTTGACTCCTGGACTGCCTTTCTATAGAACCAGACTCACCAAAGTTCACCCACCCTCTACCTTAACAGCCTTTTTTCCAAAGTAAAACTGCTACTCTTCTGAGAACAATGTCACGAGCCATATCCTCTGTGTCACGCAACACTGACCTCAGCTTCAACTTGGTATAAGCAAGTTCAATTATCCAATAGGAAGCCTAACTTCAGCAGAATTTCACAAAAAAATACCCAAAAAGACAACTTGGAACATTTTTATCCAACTTTTTTTTTTTTTTTTTTT
>VZTL01037845.1:2864-20236 GCA_013400535.1 Scopus umbretta | reverse complement strand
TTTTTCCATCTTTTTTTTTTTTTTTTTTTTTTTCAAAACAGCTGTAGCACACACAAAAAAATGGCTGCTGCTCTCCAAACTCTTCTGCCATTTCATTCTAAAAATAGCTCCTGTGCAATCAATCCCAATTGTTAAACGGCTGGAGGAGCTGTGAGACAAGGACCTAAAGAGCTGCAATTAGTGTGGTAATTATAGCACAGAATGCTTATCAATTAATGGTGCCACACTACTGTTTCATAATACAAATAATTCAGGAAATGTAGAAAGACAGGAATTACTTCAGGAAATGTAGTTTATATGTTCATTACATAATTATTTATATTTCTATTAGATGTGGTTTCTCAGACAAGTGATTTATTTATTTAAAGTATTACTTAAATAGGTTGCATTAAAGCTTTTTTTCTACCTCGGTCCCCTGATTCCTTTCCATCTGTTTTCAATATATTCAGAAAAGTTTCAGATTTCGGAAGATTGAGCCTTTTGAAATATAATGAGATATGAAACCACTCATATTGGGAGAAAAAGGTAGGAAATCTTTTTGTTTGTTTGTTTTGTTAATGACGCAGTCTTCTGAGCTCAATCCTTGAACCTTTATGCGCAGAACACCATATTTTCTTATTAGGCAACTTGATGTTTTACTGCTTTTCAAAAATCGTTACAGATCTTCCTAAATCTACGTATCTTACAAACCTTTGCTTTCGAGTGGTTTTAATGTAATGTGTGTTCCAACAGGACTGCCTGCATGAATATGGAGAAAACTTTGACCAATGACTTGCAAGGCAGTTACAAACTACTAGTTTTAAAAACAGAACCACTTTGTTTAGAACAGTTTAGAGGGCAGGGCTTTTTCCAGTATAGCGCATTTACTTGCAATGCTTTACTATGTGTGACAGATTTTTAGTATCCTCAGGTTCGCTATTTTATTATTTCCTTAATTCAAGTTGTTATGAACTGTCCAGGGGGGCTGCTGGTGGTTGTTTGCTTGCTTGCTTTCAAAATACAGGAATTAATTTTCAGAGATGCTCAGCTTCGGAATTTCAACCTGAAACTCCAGAATGGCTTTGGGAATATAGAGTGTGTAATATTTCTGCATTATTAGAATTCTGAATTGAAATAAGGGCCTTGTCTTGCTACGTGGTGTAAACATACAGTTACTACGTGACTGAGCTTACAGCTGAAGTAGTCGAGACAATGGGAAGGAGATGGAAAGCACTGCTGTTCTTACAGGAGAAGCTGAAGGACAGAAAGAGGATTTGTAAAATGACAAATCAAAGCAGGGGACACAGCTCCATCCTGATTTCAGGGTTCAGAAAAATGACAGGTACTTTCAAGTAAAACACTAACAGCTCTGTCATCTTTATAAAGCTTAGAGCAGACATACTGAAAATGTACAGAAAATGTGAAAGGTTTTTATATTAAATAACGCTTATTTGAATTTTAACAAGTTTAGGGTAGTATTCTTAGACATTATCATTGTTGTATTTCAGTGCTTCAGAATGCTTTCTGTAGTGAACAGGTATTTCAAAGGAGGCAACTCTTCTAAAGCCATCATGTATAACTACAGTTTCTATACACTGTAAACTTATATAAAAGATATATATATATAAAAAATATTATATTGTAAATATATATTATATATATAATATATATAAACTTATGACTACTACTTCTGGAGTGGGCAGTCCTAGACCACCGAGGGCATTGGCACCTTTACTGCAAAACAAATGAGAGCATCACGGATCTCTCCTTGTGAACAGCTGTCTGCCTGTTTCCGGAGCTCTGCAGGGAAGGTATCGTGTCTCTTTAATTCAGATCACATGAATATTAAAGCTCGAATTTCACAACTTCAGAATACATTCACATATTTGCATCTAACTGCAAAATTAAATTTAATTTTATATTCTATATTGTTTTATATTATATATTTATATTATATATACATTTTTGTTTGTTTCTAGCAGCTTTCACCCTGAAAAGAAATTCTTTGTGTTCATTACTGTGTAGCACTATTCAATCTTGATTACAAAGTGAGTTCTTAAGTAGTAATAAATATAAGAATTTATTAAATAAAGATGTATAAATAGATCCAGTTGTATTTTCTATGTTCTAGGTATATTTCTCATTTTTAAGTAAACGAATACAACTTGGTTTGGAATAATACAGTAAATATTTAATCTGTTTCCCAAATATGGGGGGGGAATTTCTGTAAAAAAGAAATTCAATACTTAAAATATTTCTGAGATTGTTACATCTTTATATACAACTCTAATAGAATCAAAAAATCACCTGTGCTACTGTATTGAAATAAGTCTTACGGTACAGGCAAAAAATAAATACATTGACACTGCCTTACTTTCACAGCATATTTTCCTTAGTAAATTAAAATTTCAGGTTTTGTTTGGGATTTGGTGGGGTTTTTTGTTGGTTTGGGTTGTTGGGGTTTTTTTTAAGAACAAGAAGTCTCTTTCATTTAAAAAAAATAGTGTAGTTTTGAGTAGTAGATCTCCCACGGTAGTATGTTAATTATGACTTCCAGAACTGCAATTAATCATTTGAATGCAACCCAATTTTGAATGAAGTTTCTGAGAAAGAGCTTCCTGAAATACACATCTGTAGGTGGCATGAGTACAGCACGTTAAAGATGTATAAATCCAGGGCACCAGCCATGCCTGATCAAAAGTTTATGCTGATAATCAGTGTGAGTGTGTATGGGTTTTATTTATTTTTGGTCCTTAATAGAATATTTACTATAGTAAATCTAATCTGCTTTTCAAACCTTAAGGTCATGTTGCTGACTCCATGCACAGGCATGTCAAGAGTTCATTCTCTGTTGTGGTCCTACCATGTAACTGGGAGAGATGCCCTGACTGTAAAGTGTCACTGCAGCAAGACGGCCCTTTGGACGTTAGCTGAGCCAAACAGGTAATTTTTCAAGTCCTAGATATGGCAGAGGGAGGAAATACAATTCCTGGTCCTCACACTTCCACATAAAAGAAATGAGAAACTCCCACCACATTCGTAGGGCAGTCTAAGATGTATTTGGGCTTTTACCCTTTGCTTGGAAGTAATTCGTACTGTCACTGCTGGAAACAGGTCACTCAATACATGCGTCATCACCCCTTCCCCCCAGAAATAGCAGTTTTCAGTGTTCCTAGAAGGCATCATTTTGGGGACTTCACAAAAACTTACTAGTTGGATTCCTTCAAGATACAGTAGGTAGATGCCCTGGAGATTCAATGTAATAAATCTGTACTTAGGTGTGACTGAATAAATCTTCTTGACAGCTCGTGACCTGCTGTTGAAGCAACTTGAAAATATTTTATTTCCTAAGGGAGACTACTTGTGCTAATTCACGAAATTTTCTAGGTTAGGAAGAAAGACTCTGGTTGACAAAGGAGTCAGTGGCTGCCCAGTCTGCCTACTCTCCTCAGGCACAAATTAGAGTACTATAGTATACACTTGACATCTGAGAGTGTATCGGTGAAAAGCTATTATCTTCCACAGAAAAAAGTATGCACTGAATTGTACTTGTTTGTTCTTTATATTCCCTGACTGAGGAAAAGGAACATCTAATAAAACACGCAGCCACACTTAAAGCTTAATGCCACACTTCATGGAAGATAAGACAATGTGGTTTTTCTTGTCCCCAAGACATTTTGCCCTTAGACGAACATGGAGCAATGGGGTAGAGAAGACACACAAGGTTATGAGAATAGCAGAAGCTGTAGCTTGAAGAAATATGAGGGAGGAAAGAGAGGGCATTTGGCAATGAGAATAATAAAATGTTCCAGCTGGCAAACATTAAAACATCCACATATCATGTTAGAATCAGTATGAATTTAGATTACACAGTATGGGAGAAGTCATGAGAGACTTGCGTGAGAAAGAATCAGATGGCACAACTGGAAAGACTGTCAGTAATGACTGGAGGAAAAACTGAGTACAAAAAGGATCTTTTATAGGGAAGATTAATTTACACAGTCAGGTGAAAGATGGTTGCATAAAAACAGATGATACAATTGCATAGCTGGAATAGACTGCATAGAGAGGAATAGCTGGATTTTAGTCTGGCAAGGAAAACAAAGGTGTCAGGCAGGCAAACAGTAATAATAACCATGATTGTTCACAATAACCTTAATACCAACAGTTACTGGGCTGCACCAGCAAATGGAAAAAAACCAAACCCACATAATTTCAATATATAAAGAGGACAGAAAGCACATGAGTAACCTTACACATACACGTTGTCGCTCCAAATTCAAATGGAATTACTCATGTGAATAAAACCAGTGATATGCATGAGCCTGCACAATGTAGCCTAGATACCAGAGCAAAAGAAGGACCAACTCTTTTGTTAAAAGCCTGAAAAAAATGTTTTGCAAGCTGTTTTCATATTCAGACTCCAAATGACAGGGTCCATTTTTGACTGGAGCCTGGCTTTCTGAAAAATCCTCACTCCCAGCTAGCGTGGTCCAGTATTCATCCCAAGCCAGATGCACTTTGGCTTGCTTTTTGGATGGTTGCATTTCTTTGTTTGTCTTTTGCTCGATAGAAGGCATTTTGTTGCTTTATGCTCTTTGATTGTGGAAGAGGGAATGAGCAAAAGGAGGGTGGTGAAGCTCCTAAGTTGAAAGCGAGGAAACAAGAGCTCTGGCTGGCCCTACCACAGACCTCCTGTGCAGTGCCACGGAAGCCGCAGGTCCCCTTTCCCCAGCGATCTCCTGGCTGCAAAGCGTTGACACCGCTTCCTTCCTTTGACACGCTTTGTTTCGTTTTGTACCTCTGGACGAAAGCAACTTTGTGTACAACTGCACCCAGCTGCACAACGGTAGCGTTGTACAACAGCACAATTGTGTGTGTACCGAAACGTCGCCCGAGCATTCCCTGTGATGCTGTGAGCGCATTAGAGCTGGTCAGTGCCCTCACCGCCTTCCCTTGGCTCCCCTTCTCCCAACGGCGGTGCTGGCTTCTCCTCGGCGGGTGCTGGGGCCCACCACCCCTCTCGCTGCGCCCCTGCCTCCTCACCTCGCACCTCAGAGGCCTCACCTCTGCATCTCCGCTCCGGGTGCTGCCGCTCACCACCTCAGCTGGGGCTTGGTCCTGACAGGAGGAAAAAACAAAAAACAAACAAAAAAAACCCAAACCCCAGAACAANCTGCCGTGGCGTAGCCCTGACGAAGGAACGTTTGAAGCCTTGTGTCTGGCCTCAAAGCAGCCAGAAACAAACTTTTTCTCTCNGATGCTGTGAGCGCATTAGAGCTGGTCAGTGCCCTCACCGCCTTCCCTTGGCTCCCCTTCTCCCAACGGCGGTGCTGGCTTCTCCTCGGCGGGTGCTGGGGCCCACCACCCCTCTCGCTGCGCCCCTGCCTCCTCACCTCGCACCTCAGAGGCCTCACCTCTGCATCTCCGCTCCGGGTGCTGCCGCTCACCACCTCAGCTGGGGCTTGGTCCTGACAGGAGGAAAAAACAAAAAACAAACAAAAAAAAACCAAACCCCAGAACAAAACAGAACCAGAGGAAAGATAAGACTGTCATGAGCCTGCACTTGGTCAGGAGCAAACCCAGCCCGGCTGCGCCCGCTGCCTCCCCCCCGGTTTGCCCTCACAGGGGGACACCGTGCCCCGCACGCCCCTCACCCAGGCACCAGGCGGGCGCACGCCCAGCCCCGGAGGTGCAGGGAGGGATCCTCTTCGGGGGAGCCGCACCGCAGCGGCAGCCAAGGCCGCCAGCCCTCAGCCGGCAGCCGGGCCCCTCTGCCCGGAGGCCGCCGGGCGCTGCGTGAGGCGGGTTTGGTTTGGTTGGTTTGTTGTTGTTGCTGTCGGGAAGGGGCAGCACGGGGAGCCGCTGTTTGTTGCTGCGCTGGGTTCCAAGCCCTTTGAAGCCAGCGTGCAGCCCGCAGGTCCCCTCTGCACGCTCTCCTCGGAGCCGCAGCCCCAGGACTTGCTTGGACTCGCGTCCTTGGCTTCCTGCTCCTCTGCTGCAGCTTCCCCGGGGTTTGCTCTCTTCCTCCCCCCGCTTCTTCACGGCTACACAAGGCTTCGTAAACCAGCGAGGAATGAAACTCCCCCGCCCACACGTGCCTCTTATTTTCCATCTTGTCGCGTTTTCCTGCGTTGGGGTGGAGGCTGCTACTTATTCCTTAGTATTGCTCCTAAAAAAGAAAGCGCGTCATTGTTTTTTCAAGTTATTGTAAGGGCAGGCCAACAGATACACCCAGCCGATAGCGGTGTAAAGCATGCGGCCTGGGCTGTATGAATAATATGGATACCTTCAATTATAACGTATTACAGATAATATACCCAAGGATGGGAGCGATATATGCTTCTGAATTTGTCACGCTAGGACTTCAGGCGTTACTTGAGAGGCCGGTCCAGAACGACAGTGCAGAACTTTCCCCAGACCCTCTTAATTGCCTCCTGCTAGGAATTAAAAAAAACCCCAAACCCCAAAACAAACCCACACATTTTTCATAAAAAGAACTCTGAGATCATTAGCTAACATTTGGAAGTCCCTCAAATTAACATGCGTGAAGGACTGTGGCCAAACTCCCACTGGCTCCCATAAAAGCAGTAATCAGTCCTTCAAGCAAGATTCTCTACAAAATAACACCCAGAAGCCCCTGCAGAAGGGATTGCCAATCTCACCATCTGACTAGATTAAAAACAGCAGTAACAATGTGATAATTGACAGGAGAAACTTCCCTGACAAGGAATGAATCAGTGTTTATTTTTAGCCTTTTTCCCAAAGGCTTTATTTAAACAAAAGATTAACTAATTATTTCCGTCATTATACTGTCCACACCAGAAACAGGAGGTGGCAGATCCTTATGTATCTGCAGGGAGCACTTTGTTTTGGCTCATCCTTTGAGGTCTGCACCCTGGCCGGATGCGATTGTGCCAATTGTCCTTTCATTTCTAGTCCAATCAATCTGAAAAGTATCACGGCTTCACTAAATTTAGACACCCCCCCAATCAAGATTTTTTTACTTCCTAAATAGCAACCCTCAAAAAAGGTTTCGGAAAATGTAAATGGTGATTTGTCTCTGTATTCCACCTTTGCTCCAAAGCTTCGCTTGAAAAACAAGTCAATATTAATCCTATCACTGCAACTGTCCACTGCAGCCTCTTGCAATGACAGAGCACTCGCATTCCAAGAAGACAAGGTTGTTCTACCTGCGCCCAGGAGCCAGCAATAAAATCTTATCTAGGAGAAGGCAGCTCACCTGAGAAAAGACTGGCAGAAGATTTGTCCCATTTTACGGGCCAAATGCCAGGAAACAGTATCAATCCCAGTGACAGCAAATAATACCTATGTTTCTGGTAATAAGCTTTTTGGGTTCTGCTTTTTTTCAAGTGGGCGACTTGAAGTGTTTTTCTTAAATTTTGAATGAATTGTGGATTGCGGCGTGGGTTTCATTAGCAGAGAAGGAATCCGACTTCTTTGAAAATGTCTGAGGATATATTTTTGTGGCTTATCTGCCATAGAACTAAGAAATGTAAATGACACTTTGTTTCATTGAACTGCAAACCTAGAATATGAGGATTGCTACAAAATATACAAAAAGCTGATTTACTGATCTCTTACTTTCATAGTCTCAAAGCAATTGTACCACACGAAATTCATAGGTCAAATTGTATTAATTTTAGTCCTGAAGAATGAGCCTCATTTTCAGCATCCAAGTGTTTATTCTTCAATGAAAAATGTGTAGAATTTCTTTTCCGTGGTCCTTAGTATTTCAGATAATTTTGTATATGACTATTTGGGCTAAGCCAATTCTAGGTAAAACAGTTTATTTGTACCATTTTAGTGCATACCTGATCATTCCTGAACAGAGTGAAATGCAAAGTAGAGGAAGTAGAAGAGCATAGAAATTAAAAAAAATTATCGGTTTCTTTATATGCAGCCTGCTGGTCTCTCACAGAGGTTAGAGGGGAAAACTCCACTGTTGTATTGTTCATAGGAGCAACTTGAATCTTTGGTTTCTTGTCTCACATGTTAGTGCAAGAGATGCATCAAACCAGAATTTTACCTAGAAATAAAAGTATCCTCCTGTCTACATCTCCTGAGGAGACCAGAAATGGCTGCTTATTGGGATGAGCTCTCTGCTTTGCAAGTATTATCTACGGTGGTGACCCCACAACCCCAGATAATTTAATTTCTGTTTAGAAGTAAGATAAATGTCGAACACTAATAGGAACATTGTACAAAATGATTTAATCTGTGGGCAATCAGGCCAAACAAATACATGAATCATTCGTAATCATTCATACACATCTGCATTGCAAGAGATACAGTTAACTACGAGGGAAGGCATTACAGATGGGGGGAGGGTGAGGCAGGGAGTAAGGTAGATCAGTCAAATCTGCCTGAAATACATGGGGTGTCAACCAGAATTTATTTTATTGGCTGCAGGCCAAGTCCAAAAAATAAGAGTTCAGGGCAGAATTTGAGCTCCTAAATCTAAAACAGAGATGGTGAAAAACCCCAGTGAGCTGTGTCTGACCTTACATCATGCCCAAATTCCCAAGCCACCTTACATGTTTTTACATAAGCTGCTCTGCTGTATAGAGCCTCTCCGTAAGTACCCAGCTCTGCACCAGTTCAACAGGGCTAAGCAGCTTGGCACTCATTCAGATCTCAACTCAATTGGGAACCAAAAACTATGTGTTACTCCATACAAGTCCCCAGAGTGGCTCAGATCAAGAGGCAATCTTCAAACCCCTCTAATGGATGTCAGTGGGACTGAGTCGTCACAACTGCAACTCTACCAGTTCCCTCTAAAAGGATGTTTGTATGACATCCTAGAGCAGATAAAACGTTTATCCAGGCAGTGGACTGTCTGAGTTCAGGTCTTGTTCCTTGCAGGTCAGGGATATCAGTAGTCACACTGGTGTCTGGGTGCATAAGTATTCACCTGAAACCAGCTTCAGAGCTTGGTCACTCTCATTTGTGACCCTGCACAGGACACTGTCTAGAGTGGGTGGTGAAGCTCTGTACAAGGATGCTTTAATTATCGACGTGTTCCTATCAGAACCGTGTAATGCCATGCGATCAGAGAAGGCTGAAAAGTAGCAGTTTGTTAGCTGAGATGCAACAAACATTCAGGTGCTGGTACATGCTGGTTCCGAGTCTAGCTAGCCCAGGAGCCTCCCATTTCAGCACGTTCCTACTCTCAAGCAAGCAACAACCTACATTCATTGTCCAAACTACTTCAACCTGCCCAGGGAGGTGGTGGAGTCACCATCCCTGGAGGTGTTCAAAAAACGTCTAGATGTGGTACTTCAAGACATGGTTTAACAGGCATGGTGGTTTTGGTTTGGTTTTTTTTTTTTTTTTGGGGGGGGGTGGGTTGATGGTTGGACTAGATGATCTCAGAGGTCTTTTCCAACCTTAGCAATTCTATGATTCTATGAATATGGAAACCTGATTTTAAAAAATAGACTGTACTGATTTGTAACGGAAATGTTCCTCTCAGCCTAGCAATAGCTAGTCGGGAGTTTGGATTTGCAGCTCTCAGATTGGTAGGTACAACCAGCACCGGCTACTAGTCAACTCTCCGGAGAGGTCTCCGGCGAATACAGATTTGGGAGTTACCGCTGGATGGCACTCTTGTGCCACAGAGTATGTAACTATCTGTGATTTTATTTGGCTGCAAATACAGACAGCTTTTAAAGACAAAGCACCAAGTTCACTTCTTCTTTATGCCGTCATAAATTTGGAGTGGCTTCACGTACGGCATTCAGTTTAATTTAGAGTTGCACCAGCATAACTGGGAGAAGAATATGAACCAGATGTGGAGAAGTGATATTTTGGCTATTAATTCTGTTGATAAAGTTTTGAACAATTTATGAAAGTTGAATACAAGGAGCAGGCATAGAGGCTGTGGCCACGAAAGCGCCCAGCTTAGTTCTGTGTTGTTACAGGCTACACTAAATTCTAATAATCGACCTCAATGCTTTTACATGCCAGTGTTTTTACCCTTAAGGCTGCTGTATTATACACACCATTCTATAAAGATACAAGAAAATTCTTGTATGGCTGGCTGTAAAACAAGAAGCTATCGTCATTCCAAAAGTCAACATCTGAAGTCTTTGTTTTAAAATTTCCAGTCTTATGTATTTAAAATGTTTGGAGAATGTTTCAATCCTTTCTAATCCAAAATATTATGCTTTTTATTTTGAAATATTTGGAAAATGGCTCAATTATTTTCATATAGAATTATCATTTTGTGAAAGTCAGTATTTTGTCATTTTATGTGACATTTTATGTCATTTTATATTTTGTCATGTATTTAAATTTCTGAGAAGAAATAAATTTTGGACTAAATTTACTTTTTAAAAAGTTGTGATTATCTCAGCTCTCTAGTGAAATACAATCATACGGAAACTCATGTTTCAAACTCGTCTTCTCACGCTTTGGCCCTTCCATCCATTGACTTTTTGCTGGGACTTACAGCATCTACAGGATGGTCTGCAATTACCTTACAAAGAACCTGTGTTTCTCCTCACTTTCTTTTATGTACCGTTGCCATTTACTGAATAGCTGGTGGTTAATTTTTAAAATCTAGTTTATGGTAATACCCCAGGACTATGTTCTTATTTATGGTTTCTTTGCACTAGTTATGGCAGATACTGGTAGCTGAGAGAAACACTGTCATGGAAAGCTGACAAGGTCTAGGTAGCACAAGCAAAGAACTGAGATCCAGGGAAATCAAGTGATTTGCCCAAGGTCACATGCTAAATTTGTGGCAGTGTTAATCTACCTGAGCTGATTATCTGAAGCATGTAGGCACCAGTGCATGTTCTGGTGTATGTATCAGCCACAGGAATGCTAAACTTGGCCAGTTCATTTGGAAAAATATAGGGGGAAAAAAAAAGAAAGAAGGCATGCTTGGCACTACTTGAAGACTTGCAAGAAATTTCTACTTTCCCATTCTTCAAATACTTTGGAAATGCATAATCTCTTGGGATCTGCATTTTAAAATGTTGTTTCAAACTGGAATAACATCTGTTAAATGTAGCCAACAAACATCTGTTTTTCCATTCCTGGAACCCTGGGCTGAGGCAGACATTCTCCTGTCAGCTATGCCATGAAGCGAAATTGGTTCAATAGATCATTCTGTTCTCTCAATTTCTTAGTTCTCAGTTTCCTATTAAAGAGATGGCCAACAATGAGACTAAGCAGGAGGGGAAAGGAGATTCTGTGTAATGTACGTATTAGCCTATGAAAAAAAATTTAGCTTCAGACTAAGATAACTGGTGAGAGCAGAACTATTAAGCATTGGAAAGAAAACGAGGGATTATATATAGAACTGTAAGATTTATTAGCCCCAAATTGGTTTATCCTTCATCAGTGGAAATAACAATCTGATACAAATCCCACTGAAAGCAATTAAAATCTCACATTGATGGTCACTGGGCTTTTTGGATTTGACCCTCTCTGGTATCACTGGTAGATGGCCTAGTGGAAGCTGGTCACCAGTATGCAGTATATTAATTACAAGATTGTCATTAACTATCATCTGAGCAGCTCTAGGCAATGCAGTAATTGAAGGGCTAGAAATGGTTGATGCATTGTATACAACGTCTTTTCAACAATCACTCACTCCAGTGGAGTCAAACTGAGGACAGCTGGGAGGGAGAACCAGAAGAAGAGTTCAAAGGCCTCTCAAGTAGAGAAGACCATAAGCATGTTTGGTAGGTTTTAGTTCTTAAATTCCCGGCTCTCCATGCTTTGACAATGCCTTGGACAAACAAACACATTCTTGAGAACTGCATAATTTTTTTCCCTTCATCTTTTAAGAACAGGACCAAGACTCATAAAGGTATTTAGATGCTTATGCCCCCCCTGAAATCATCAGGTTTCAAAAGCATATATAACATTGAGAGCATGCACCATGATCTGATATTTAATTACCAATGAAAATCTGTATCGTTCAGTCAGTGGCATTAGTATTAGGAGACTAGTAACACTGAAGTGGCAAAACCCTCTGTATGTATCCTTATTGAAAAATAACAACACCCTTGTTTTTTGGGACCAGTCTTGAAAACAACTGGGAAAAGAAATGCTGTGACCTTCTGCCATGAACATATTGGTGAGGCAAAAAGACCATTGGAGTCCTGGTTCTTATACAGATGTAATTTGCCACCGTGCATGTGAGTTGGAAAGCAAAACTAATCTGGAGGAAGGGTTTCTCCAGTTTTTGCCTTAGATGTGACCTTTCCGTTCCCAGTCCATGAATTCAAAATACCAAGGAAGTGAGTCCTGATCTGAGGAAGAGTTTCCAAAACAGAATTAGAGATGCAGCACTTTCTGTGGCAGGGTCTTGCAAAGTGCTGATGGTGTAAGTTAACTAATGGGGGTCAGGTCTTTGTGCGTAGAGGAAACTTGCTAAAGGCAGATAGGGTGCAGGAAGGGAAAAGGGAGTTGTACAGCTCGTAGGCAGTTGCAAGCAGCTTCCTGACACTATTTACTTGGTGAAACATTTTGTTTCCTTCAGAGCAGTGTTTGACTTTGCTTTCACCATCACCACTGATGTGACCGTTCCCTAGCTAGTCTGTAATTATCTAAATCCACGTAGTGGTATGGTCCACCCATACCCCAACTAGACTATAGTAAAATGTATACTTTAAATAAATAAGATCTAGTCTGACAACCAAGAAGGACTTGCCATTTTACTTTATGAACAGCAAAAAAATGCTGTAATAACATGTATATGGAAAATACTGTTGTCATAGAGTAGCTGGGAATGGAATGAGCCAGTTTTCTGTTTGATGCAGTGACTTACAGCCTATTTTGATCAATGCCATCTTCATCTGTTCTCTTCAGCCTCATCTAATTTTTATATTTGCCATATATACACTTTATCCAAACACAATTAGGGTGGTTGTGTGTTTGGCACATCAGTGTTTGGAACTGCCACGATTTATAGAATCACACCCAGTGGCATGATTCAAAGGACCGGCATTTGCTACAGAAAACTCCGCATGCTGTGAACACAGACATGCTTCTACACTGCTTGAGTTCCAACTTAGTCCCGCTGACTAATCGTGGATTTTCTTATATCTGCAACTTTATGTAGGAACGAGGGACATCTAGTGGCTGTATAGAATATAGCAAATGAAGATGTTCCACTTAAAAAGGTACATTGTTGTGCAAAGTGAAAATTAGACAAAGTTAAATACTTCCTCAGTGGCTGAAATGCAATTTGAATATATGAAATTACTTTAGCTAAGAGTCGAATAATCTGTGATGAATTTTATTTTGATGTTTCTATTTTCTTGTGAAAAGGTGAGCTGACTTTGAAACTTACACAGGTTAAAATGTATTTGCTACCTATTTTCAGGAGAACATAACACCCTCTTTCATTAGGAGAAGCTGGGGTACAGGGAAGGTGGATAAGAAACAGGGACAAATCACACAACACAACCCTGTACTTTTTTTTCTTCCCCCAAATGAACACATTTATTTTATTCATGGCAATTCAGGATGTGATTAATTAGACCAGGTGATACCTGATAACGTAGAATTACTAAGAATAACTGTGAAGAGCAGTTAAATGGAGAACTTTCCTTTCTCTGCAATGTTTTTCCCATTTTAATACTTAAATAATGAGTTTCTTTAACAAGTAATCCAGTCTGAGTCATGTTTTCCTCTCTCTCCTTTGTTCTTACCTTAACCAATAACTACATGGCATCCCAATAGCTTTTATTACAAAAGATAAGACACGCATTGTAGAATTGAAAATACCTGCATCGAATTGTAAGTTGGTTTTGTATTGTGAGCCTGTGTTTGTATTACATTTGCCATTCTGTCTTTTTCTAGTCCATGCAGAAAGTCCAGATGGACTATGTCAGCCTATTACACTGCTCAGTCCAGGGACAGTGCTTGACATCTCCTGGAATAACTAAAATTGAGAGACCAACATCAAGCAGTCAAGGGCTGGCATTTCTGAATGTCTCTCACTCCTAGCCTAACCCCACAAAACAACTAATTCCATGTACACAGCTGGAGTGGGAATATTTTGTCTGGAGCATATGCCTAAAGGAGGCAGCCTATATATAAAAAGGGGGCCTCTCTGCAAATGAAAGCAAATCATTGCCAAATATTAAGACAAATAATCTGGAGAGAGCAACAGGAGGCATTCTGTCTCACCTGAGATGCTGATAAAACCTGGAAGCCACAGGAGTGAGATCAGACTGAGAAAAGACAAATCACTTGTTATTTTGCAAAAACGTGTAACTCAGGAGGGTTTTCTTAAGGGTAAGAAGTGATGATTAAGAAAATCCTTTGCTAAACAAGTGGATTTTGTCTTCCTTTTCCCCTCTGAACAGGCTAAAATAGGCCTTGGTGAAACTAACAAAACCATGAATAAGCAGGAGAAGGGTTCTTCTGACACACCAGTTCCAGGTCCATATCCTATGCAAAGGTTCAGAGAGGGATTCTCAGCCTATATATATACCATAAAATGATATAGGAACAATTATTTAAACACTGCTCAGATTGCATCAGGGGCTTGGGACACAGAGATGGGGTCCAGTGGTTCAGACTGATGCTGGGGGGTGTTGAATTTACAGAGTTTATTGTTTCATGAAGGTACACTGGAAGCAGGGACTTCATTAATGTCCTGCGATTCATGAGTAGTGAACACACTGAATATATGATAGCCCCTGGATCGTTAAGATTAATGAAAGTATTTCACAGATATACCAAAACCCTATTGCTGACAACATTCAAACTGCATTTACCAGTATTAGGGAAAAATGAACTGAATTTGGTTTTAGTTGACAAATAATCAAGTCTCTCTTGTTTCAGACACTTCTGGGAAAGAATGGCAAAGCCAAGGTACTCCTGACCATATGAAGTACCCTGATGCAAGTGTGGTCAACTACCAGAATGAAGAAAAAGAACCGGGCTGGCATTTTAATGAATTGAATGAAAAGGTAATGATTTCTTAAATCTCTGCTTACCTTTTCTACTACAAGGTTCTGGTTACCACATTACCACTTTACTGATTAATAGGGCAGTACAAAGTGAACCTAAAGTTACATGAGCTTTAGACGGATTAATGTCTCTTGTGAAAAGATCTAGGAAAAATTAGCAGGCCTGTACTGACCCAAGATTAGGTGAAAAGATTGTGTGTTGGGGAAAGGTTGGAACATGCCTTGCACAGATTGTGAGCAGAAAGGGTAAATGGGAGAGCTGAGCCTCAGCACCTGACATCCTTCAAGCGTAAGGTCTGTTACAATGCTGGAAACCAGCCTAGGACTCCTCTGCTCTTACTTCTGTTGACGTTGGAGTGCCAACAGCAAAAAAGGTATGACTACTCAACTCAGGCTTCCACTCCCGCTGCCCTAGTGCTTTGCCCATGGCCTTATCAGGGATGGGTACATATTTACTAACTAGTACAGGCAGACACAAATTTCCATTGACGAATGTTCCTCTGGCAAAGTGAGTCATCATATAGAAAAGGTTGTTTCTGCTTGTTCTCTGTTCAGATTATAATCCAGTCAGAGTTCCAAAAAAGGCCAGGCTAGTAGCTTCAACACCTATGACCATCTCTGTTCTCCCATAGTAACAGAGGGAAACTTGGAGAGATGTCAGTAGCTACAAGCTTTCTGCAGGGAAAGATCTTCCTTGGAAATTACTTTGAAAGAAGCTGGCAAGGACCCTGGTAAGACTTAGCCTTTTCTGTCCGTGTTTCTCCATCTGTCAAAACGAGGCATAATCCTTCTCTACTTCACAATGGTATTGTGAGGACTCATTAGTTAACATGATTACATCACTAAATGCGATTTCCTATTCTAAATCATCTAGACTTTAGTTCTTAGGAATATAAACTCATCTCACCCTTCTTAAAGATCTTTTCCCTCTTTTCACACATCCATTTTCCTCTTTGCTTTCTTCTGTTGCAAAACGCAGTTGCTGCTAGTGTTGCTCTTGGGCACGTGAAAGCAATTTTAAAAGTTGCACTGAATTTTCCTGAGCAATTAAATAATCAGCAAAGGAAAATAATTCTTCTCCAATTGTGTTGGAAAATTATTTATACCTCATAGTGCTCACTACTAAAATTTCTCATCGCTGCTTCGACTCTTTGGTATTGTCATGAAGAACAATCTTTGCATATATTTGTAAAGCAACTTTTAGTCCAGAGATCTCTGAGAGAATTAATTGTGATCGAAACTAGAGTTATCTATAAACAAACTCCAGTATAAATATCATGTGTTGTCTATGTTTGTACGTTACAGGACCTGTACCTCTTTCTAGAAAAAGGCAACTTTCCCTGGAACAGAACAGTAGCAGACCAAAACATCTGCACTGTCTTAAATGTGAAGTGTACTATCCAACTGAAATTGCACAGGGAACCTAAGAAAGCAAAATGATCTGCAAGCGCATGTAATTAACTTCGTGCCAGAACTGGCAAGATATTTTTAGCTATGGCACACTGTTGAAGATTTATTTAGGGATGTAAGAGGTACCCAAATCTGGAGGTGGTGACCATTTTAGTTATGGTCCTGCTGCCTTCTCATCATCCAAGTTATCCTCCCACATACAACCTTGCCTGACCTTTCTTTTCTCCCTCCCTGCCATGATCCCTTTTACTCCTGCTCATTACTGTCTCTCCTACTGCCTTCTAGAAAACTAAAATCTTGGATTTTCCTCGTTTCCCCATACTATAGTTCCCTCCCACCTCTTTCCCAAGCTCCAAACTACTTCCCCAGACAGGTTTACTACCAGATGCTGTATGTTAATGTGGGGAAACATCCCAACCTTATATATGCACAGAGGAATGTGAGTTACACTTCATATTGACTTCACAGGCAGGGTGGTCAAACCCTTAAACAGGCTGCCCAGTGAGACTTGAATGTCCACCCTTGGAGATATTCACACCTGGACCAGGCAAGGCACTAAGCAACCTGACCTAACTTTGAAGATGGCCCTGTTTTGAGTGGTAAAGGACCAGCTGATCTCCGGTGATTCCTTCTGATCAAAATTATTTCACAATTCCATAGTTCTAACTAAATCTTGAAGAAAAATAGGAAGAGGAAGCAACACACAAGAATTGAAGAGAAAGATGGTCTTCTGGCAGGAAGAAAAAGGAATACAACAAAACAAACCAGAGCTGTGGACAATTAGTCTGCTTTTCGTCTTGCTTTCACTGAAGTAATTCAGGATGAATTCAGATGGCTGTTAAAATCAGCAGAGAACCAAGAATCAACACCAACATGCCTGAGGTTAGTCTAGGCTTAATTCATCTGTCTGGTCTCAAGACCTGGTTACTCATGTAAGTGTTGTCTTCAGAATATCCTCAGTTGGAATATTCCAAGGTACCATCTGTTTTATTTCCTGCAGATTGAGATTAGGAGCACGAT
>VZTL01037844.1:838-33385 GCA_013400535.1 Scopus umbretta | reverse complement strand
GTTTGGGTTTTTTTTTAAGTTAATTAAAATGTCACTCCTTTTTCATGTGTTAATACATGAACGTTTTGCAGAATAAATCACTTCTGGCACCAGCCGCTGGTGTGAGGCAGTTCTCTGTGTGAATGCCCCTGTTTGCCTCAGGACAAGATACAGCCTGGAGGGATGGGCATTTTTGTGCTTCACTCTATAAGGGTGTGTGTATCTACCATACCTATCTGTGTATATCTGTATGTGTGTATGCATGCATATGAATTGTATACAAGGAGTGTTGTGGCATAGCATTCCTTTCATGTTTGAGAAGCAGCCTTCTGTGTGCTCCTCTGCCCAAGTGAAATTTCTCCTCATTGCTTCCTTATTTTCAGATATTTATTACAAAAGTACTCTACAGACATGGGTTTTTTTCCTTGTAAGAATTTTAATTTTAGGAATATTCAGATTCAGACTTCTTTTTTTGTTTTTCTTTCTGTACCACAGATCTTAATAGATATCGCCTATTCTTTAAAGACACCTATAAGAAGTCTTTTTTTATTACAAACATAGCAGCATTAAATAGTCAGTCAATATATTCTCAATGTGCTTGAGGTAAGCCGTTTTCTTTTAATGTCGCTTTCTGAGTGTTTGGGGGAATTTTGGTTCCCCTAAATTGACCTAAGGGATTTTGCTGTCACATTTTCTCCTGATCAGTTCTGGTTTCCCTCTTCAGCAACCTGTAGCACCAGTTTTGGAGGATTCGCTGCTGGTCTGTTTTGGTGAGAGGAGTGTCCTACGTGCTTCGGTATCTGTTGTGACCTACAGAGCCTACGGAGGCTGAAGTATGTCCTTCTGGCCCTTACAAGCCCCGGCGACTCCAGGCAGTAGGCTGGAGGCATGAGAAGATTCAAACATCTCTAATCCGTTTCTGTTGTTTTTTAACAAAACTGCTCATACAGAATGCTCTAAGGAAAGGGGAGGAATGGTAGTAAATACCATCGTTATTTGAGAATTCTTTAAGACCAGGGGAATTTTTAACAATTTACATATTTGGCTCAGCTGTAATTTTCTTGGCATCCTTATGTTCATTTAGGGAAGTTCATATATATATATGTGTGTGTATATATATATTTATGGGAAATACATTCTGGAGCTTAATCCCAAGGGTTGCAAACTTCCTGGCTCTCCGTAGAGCCAAACCATGCATTTCTAGGTCTGTCTGTGTTTTCTGTCTATTTCACTGTTGTATCTTGGCAGTTCTGTGGTCTTCCCAAAATCTGCTTCAGTGTACATACATCTCAGTTCTGTTGCTGGTGGTTTTTTTCTTTTTTTCTCTTTATACGTTGTGGTTCCTTCACAGTTATACTTTTACTGCCTAGCACTTGTTTTATTTTCCAAAGCACAAGTTATCAGTAATTCATGCTNTCTATTTGGAAGATAATTTTTCTTGTAGCATGCCAGTGACAAATTTGACTTCTGGACAAAATTTAGTGCAGAATGTTGAAGGACGTTTGTTATGTTTTAACATGAGTGCTTGCATATATAGATAAAGTACAATCTGGTCATTTCAGGTTTCCTAATTTGAGCAAGGTTTGATGACTCCAAGATTGCCCTGGTGTCTAGTGTAGTGAGAGCTACCTGGTTATCTGTTCTTGTTTGAATTATGGGACACAAAGACAATACTGGCATTTTCAACCACACGTGAAGTTTGTCAAGAATAAAACTTCTACATGAAGAAAGTTTTACATAACATTTGAGAAGCACTTAACAATTTGGAAATTAATTAGAGAGGCAAATACGAAGCGTTCAGTTTCTTGAATGTGATTTGTGTCCATACAAGGTTCTGTGCTTTTTCTTTGTCCTTTCCTAACATAGGCAGTACAGCATAATCGGAGTTCAAAATGCCAATATCTTTAAGTGCCTTTTTAAGGCACTGCTGTAAGTAATACGCTACTGAAAAAAGAGCTTTCTGTAGCATGACGTAAAACAGTTGTTCCAGAACTATATTCTTTCTTTCTTTTCTATTTGTTTTTTACAGAACATTTAAAGGAAACTTTGGAAAACTACGTGGCTGGCTTACGCAAGGTGCGTCTTATCCGTGCAAATAAGCGAGAGGGGCTGGTTCGAGCCCGGCTGCTGGGGGCATCTGTGGCGAAAGGAGACATCCTGACGTTCCTGGACTGCCACTGTGAATGCCACGAGGGCTGGCTGGAGCCACTGCTGGCAAGGTGAGGTTATGCTCTGGGCTGGTTTTCTGGCCTGCTTCAGAAGGAGAAGAGATGGTTTGGCACACTTCTGCAGTGGAAAAATGGTTCTTGGTAGATGTTTACCCAAGGTTACCGCAATCTGGTCCCTGAGGCATGCGAGTGTTTGTTTCCTGGTGGTGGGGTGGTGAATGGAAGTGTGGGAGATCAGGAGGTGGATTTTTGTTCTCTCCTGAGGACCAGGCTGCTCTCTTCCTTTCAGAGAAGGGAAAGCTTTGTTCTCAGAAGAGGAATCCTCCCCCAGCTTTGAAACTACCGTGGGAAAGGTGGCTACTTCTATCACTTGCGTGGTGGATGAGAAGGTCGGGAAAGATGCACTCTCTGAGACATCCCCTGTTTCAGGGCAACGTACACATAAGCAGACTGGAAGAGAAGTCAATAAACTCTTGTCTTCCCAGTCCTGAGCTAATCCATCTCTCTCCAACTGGAGAGAGATTTCCAAAAGCGTGTGCTGTCTTGAGGCATGTGAGTCTTCCTGATTCCTTGGGGAACTTGTGTTCTCAGACTCCCTGTGTCCATTTGAAGTTGTATCTGGAATAATATGTTAATTTTATTTTTCTTAAAATTGTCATATTTAACTTGTTTCTAGATTTCATACCGAGTACACTCCAGATAAATGTGGGCTAACTATGAACAGTGTAGTGTGAAGAAAGGAAAAGGGGTAAAAATCAAAGAATAATCATGGTTTTAACAACTGTCCTTTGAAGAAACAGTATGTAACTGTGGAGACGATTCTGAAATTTCTTCATTTCTTTAGCAAACCACTAGATGGCAATCTTGAGGAAGGATTTGGATAAGTAAGTGTAATAAATCACCTTCTGTAGAAAGTTAGCCCTGGATGAGTCTTGGAATTTTTGCCCTTTATTGCTGCAGATGCAGATGTATGTCTCTAAGGGGATGTTTGCATGGCACATCTCGACTCAAATGTATGGAAGCAATACAACAGTGTTAGCGTTTTCCAATGCAAACATAGTTGTATTTGTAAGCTGCCTGTGCGTTATACCATCTAGTTAATTCTTAACTTACAGAAAAGGTGATGGCTTTTCACTTACCTGATTCCTTTCATAACTGAAATCACATGCCAGATACCTTTTTTTAACTCCTTTTCATTTACAGGAGCAACAAAGTTGCTATTTATTGGGAGTTTTTTCCTCTGTGTACATATCATTCTCATTGTTTTGTACATAAGCTTTATGCAAGTGAGACAAGAGATGGCAATATTTGTATAAGCCCTTTTGCATGCTCTACCAAACAGGATTTCAATGGGAGATCGTAAAGAGGAAAACAGCTGTGTCGCATCTTCCCTCTGGCAATAAGGGACCATTTCATATTTAAGGCAGTCTTTCTCAGCTCAGGCAATACTTCTTTGGAACTGCTTCTGTTCTCTGCTGAGTTTAGCCACCACAAGCTGCTCTAGTTTCAGAGTCAGAGCCCCTTGGCCAGCCTGCAGGTTTTAAGCTTAGTAACCCCTTGAGGAACTGGCTCCCCTTGAATGACAGGTAGATCAGGTCTCTTCCTTATTTGGCAACATAACGAGTTCAGTTTTTCTTCTCCTCTGGAATATCCAAATCAGAAGATTCAGGGCTAAAACAAGTACCAGCATCTTAAAGTCAAACAAGTTAGTTTTTCACTGAACTAACAGTAGATGTCTGCGACTAGCGTTGAGAAGATTGCTGAAGAGTGAGAATTTAGGAGAAATGCCTTAGCTTGAGCTTGTGTGCTTGAAGTTGGTCTCTCCTGATACTAAGAGGCCTTTCCAGAAGTTGAGGTGAAGGCAAAGGATCCCACGATCTTTTGTAAGGGCAAATGCTTTTGGGAAGGAATCCAAAAAACCCTGCATGGTACTGAGAAATGGGAGGAAGGAGTTTATCTCCTTGCAGAAGTAGACCTGCAAGAAATGTTGTCAGCTCTGATGTATTCTTATTATGATAAAGATCTTAACTATCTTTACATCAGCCTTGCTGATAGGTGTGTCATTCTGTAGTACTGTCTTGTATCTCCTTTTTATCTCCTGTGTTGTCAGGGTTTCTGGAGGCCTGCTTCATGTGTCTTTCACTGTTGGAGATCTAATTCCTGTGTCTCATGGTTTTTTTCTCTTTAAGCTCATGAGTTCTTTTTGAGTTGCTGTGGTAGTGCTCAGTATAACTTTTTGCAGATGATCACAGCTACAAGAAAAACCATGAGCCAAGAGCCTAGCTACCTTATTCATCTTGGCAGAATGATAGTCATGCTGCTTTCTAAATATCTGGAATGCAGCTACCGGTACAAAACAAAATGGATGTTTTTGTTGAGAATGCGGTGCTGGATATGGCAGCCAAGCCAGATGCTGAATGTGTTATCTCAGGCCATCTGGCATACCTCACGTCTACTGTCCAGGAAGATTGATTTTTGCAAAGTGCCTACAGCTGAGTCCATCCTGATGCATCCTCCTGATGCACCCCTCAGCAAGGAATTGGTGGTTATTCTTGCAGCTATCCTTTCCTTGTATTGGAGCATGAGTTACAAAGGAGCAAAACTTTGTGTTTGGTATTTGTAAGTGTTCTCTGTCCTTGACAGTTCTAGATTTTGAGAGATGTTCCTAACTGAAGTTGCTCTTTTCTTTTAAAATCATACTAGGATTGCAGAAGAAGAATCAGCTGTCGTCTGCCCTGTTATTGATGTTATTGACTGGAATACATTTGAGTACTTGGGAAATGCTGGTGAGCCACAGATTGGCGGATTTGACTGGAGACTGGTCTTCACTTGGCATAGTACCCCTGAAAGAGAACAAAAACGAAGGAAGTCCAAGACTGACGTGATCAGGTTAATTTTTATGCATTTTATGAAACCGTGAATGCTACAAGTGCTTTTGACTTCACTTGGAAATACCAGCTGCTGAAAAACATTAGAGAAATGAGCATTTTACTAGAAATTACATATCTTGTTTAGTTCTCTTTTTTCCCAAAATAGCTCCTGGTCACCATACTCCTGAGAAAAATACTGCTGTAAAAGCTGAAATGCCTGTGTAATCTTCCATATGGAATCCTTATTGCACAAGTAGTCTCTGAAGTCCTGTGGGCAAACTCCCACAGATGCTTATCAGCACACAGAACGGTTGTAACTGATTAACTAATACTGACGAATGTCCTCTGTGCAAAGCAGAGAGATCCACGTTGTAAAAAATGTATTGTGGTCAATGATGAAAAAGGGAAAAAAAAAATCATCAACAAGTAAGAAGGCAAAAGTAGTTTTGAAGACTTTTTCTGTGCCATAGCAATAGTGGTGGTTCCTTGCTCTGTTTTCAAAGGTGAACCAGTTTGCCAGTTCTTCGTTGGGGTGAAATGATACATACCCTAGGCACCATAGCTTCTATGAAGGGCTAACTCATAGGAGCTTATGCAGATGTCTTCCTTGTGGGTTTTAGTTTTGTTTTATTTTAAGACAAGTTGCACTTACTCGGTATCATCTCTCACTCCATACTGCATTTTTAGGGAGAGGTAAGGTAAGAGTACGAACAATGCATCCGGAAGATGGACACTGTAGACAAAATCCTGATAGTTGAAGGTCTGCTGCACTCGATTTGGAAGTCACTGTATTTCAGCAGTGTATTGTAAGAAATGAAGGAGTTGTCTGGCATTTTTAACACCCCGGGTTTGTTAGTCCTTGCTTTTATTTATAGCCTGTTATGAATTACAACAAATACAGAATTATCTCGGAATTTCCCCGTCTTTTCTAGGTCATTTATCATGGTAATAATACCCAGTACTTCACAAATATTAATGAACTTATCCTCGTCTGAGAGAAGATAATTTATTTTTTTTTAATGGGAAAATTGAGGCAGTAATTTAGTCCTTCTTAGCATATGTTAGTCCACATCCTCCTGAAAAAAAGTTTTAAAATAGAGTAAACATTTTTAAAGCCTTTAGTTTAAATGTCATGCTTTTCTTCTCCACAACAAGAAGAATTGTCTTTGGCATACCAAAGGGAAAATGATGAGGGATAAAGCTTCATGGTAGCCCAAGGACTGTGAGCTTGGCAAGTGTCTGGAGAAAGCAGCAGTGCTGAGAGCAGTGTCACCAACAGCTGTGTTTGGAAAGACAAGATCTGGAGTGAGACAGAAGAGCTTGACTGGTTATGGAGTTTGTGTTCCCCCCTCCCCGTTCAGTCTCGCCTCATCTCTTTCCCTTCTTTGAAACAACATATGACAGTGTAAGACAGTGTTGCTTCAACAAGATGGCTGGTAAAATTAGTTTTGACAGATTAAGAGTAACTGATCACTGCACCGGGTATTTGTTAATATTTACCTCAACAGCAATTGAGAAAAATTCGTCGTAAAGTGTTAGTTGAATTTGGTTCCAGCATTATATGCTTGGCACTTTAAAGAGGGTCATTTTCTAAGACTGTAAACAATTAGGAACAATAATGAACAAATTCAACTTTATATATACATGCACACACTACCCTACTGAAAGTACATCCCATAAGTGGACTGTCACTCTGGGCCTTGTGGTCTTCAGTGAGGATCCAATCTTGACCCCCAATTTTTCTTCCAAACATAGCAAACAATTAAAAAAAAAATACAGATGGGCAGATCTTAGAAAGAAAAAAAATCTCTTCAGGGGCTCTGTTTACTTAATTCTGCTCAGTTGACATCTAAGAGTTTTTCCCCTTGATATTAATGGGATCAGAAATGCTGTTGTTTACTGAAGCACAAACATTTGTTTACTTACTACTTAAGTAAAATATATAAGGATACTGCATGTAGAATTTCAGAGCTGACTAAAAGAATTCTGCCACCGTGAAAGCTTACATTCTACAATGTGAAGGTAAGAGGCTAGTCATTTATGGCCACTCGCAAAGACACTGTAATTGCAAAAATTTGTATTAATGCAGTGTTTATCTTATAGGTCTCCAACCATGGCAGGTGGATTGTTTTCTGTAAGCAAGAAGTATTTTGATTATCTTGGTTCATATGACACAGGAATGGAAGTCTGGGGCGGAGAAAACCTTGAATTCTCATTTAGGGTAAGTGGCTCAATTGAGAGTGGTGTGTTTTGTTTGGATTTTTTTTTTCCCCTGAGAACAAAACCAAATTTCTTATCTCTTTCTTCATGTTTTTTTTAGTTAATGATAGCTGCAATGTAAGCAAGTGTTAAGAAGAGAATATTTTGGGAGATGTTTATATGAATCTCTTTTCCTTGTTCTCATGCTTCAGTATAGTTACATTTTCCTTCAGGAAATATAGCCATTTTAAAACATTTAAAAAAGGTGTCTTTTGTTTTGAATGTCAGTATAAAATGTAAGTAGTGGTGTGATATTAGCAGATGAAGTTTACATTCTGTGGCTTGAAGAGGATCGTTGGAAAGAAACGTTCATGCTGCTTTAATGTGACTCTGGAGCTCTCACTGTGGTTGATGGAGCGAGCAGGAGGCACCTGGTGGTAGTTACCAGTGGGGCAGGACAGGCCAGCTCCTGCACTTCTTTAAGGCTTTATTCTGTTTCACTTCAAGAAAAGTTTGTATAAAGGTTATAAAAGGTGATGGGGAAAATCTCCAGGGATTGTAGAGCTGTGTCCCACCGGAGGGTGGACCAGTGCTCAGGTGTGAGGCAGATAGATAGCTGTAATGCAAAGGTTTTATGGCAGGGAAGGAGAGAGGAGATACAAGACAGTCCAAGCTGACAAGCAAAATGGTCTTGTCCTCCTCAACTCCACTGTTACCTGTGCTGCTGCTGATTCCCACTGAGCACTGCCTGCAGGTGGTTTGCCCTGTATCACACGGAGCTTGCTGAAGCCATCCAGTGGAAGTGTAAGAGGTACCTTGCAGAGACATTTTTGGCTTGCAGGGAGTTCACAACGTAGTATCCTGGATTTCCCTGGTATTTCTGCTCATCATCAGTTATGTTTTGTGGTTATATTTGCATATCTGTGTGTCACTGAATTGTGGGACAGGAGGGTTGATGGTTTTGTTTTGTTTTTTTACCAGGTGACAGTAGATTTCAGGGATAAATAGTATTTTAATGTTACAAAAGCACTTTCTTGAGAAAGGAGGCATCAACAGACTGTCTGACTTGATGTCTGTCTGTTAACCAGAGAAGCATGGAGTCTTCCTGGTTGCTGTTCCTGGCTTCTGCTGCCTGTAGTGCAGAAATCCTAGCAAAGAGGACACAAAAATAAGAGAAGAAAATGATTGGGGAGGATAAGCAGCACAGACATTGAGTTGACATGGTTTCTCTCTGGAGGGGGATTTCTCAGCTGGAATCGCTGTTTGATCTGAATTCATGACCACCTCCTTTCTCACAAAGGGAAAAGTGTCTGGCATGTAAGTCCAAACACACAGCCTACTTGTCTTGGTCAGTAAATTCAGGAGGCCCCCGCCCGAAGCTCAAAGCAGCTTACCCACCTCCATCAGCTCTCTGAGCTTCTGCAGCAGGAGTCTCCCAGCTGTCTCCAGTTCTGGTGTAGCCCGTATTGATGTGTATGTTGCAGTGGGTCCCCTCTTCGCACTGGAAGGGATTTCTTTTCTGTGGAATAATTGCTCAGTCATGGTGTCTGGAGCTATGAAACAGCTCACGATGACATTGTTTTTATGCCTCTTTTTGAGAGGCTGCTCGGGGAGCCAGAAATAGCAATAGATTGGGTTTGTACTTGGGGGCCCAAAGAAATGATCGTGCTCATCATAAGTCACAACCCAAGGTAGGTTAAGCTGGAAAGCAGCCTGGTGGTGGATGCCATCCCCAGCGAACTCTGGCAAGGGAAAATTGTTTTTCTTGCTTACTGAGGGATTGGGAGGAGTGATGACAATGAGGGAGTATGCATTTTTGGGTACGGACACTTGCTGACCTGGGGCTTGCTGTGTCTCTTACTTTCTCAGCTATGACACTATTACAACAGACAAATAAGCAGAGACTGTCAGTTTAGCAGCAAGCTACGTCAGAGAGCATGACACTATCTCCCACAACTGTAGCGTAACAGTAGCAAGGATGTTGGATATATGTGTCTCCTGGGCAAGACTGGCTCTTGCAGGCACTTTTTTGTGTCTGCTAGTGCACGTGCAACCAGACCGAGCAACCCTGAGGTAGAGAAGATGCTGCTTTTAAAAGTGGCACTATATGCTCTGTCTCTTAGCAGAAATTTGCACCTCTCCCAAAGCAGCAAGCTTGGAAACAACAGCCACAGTTGATAGAGCTAGACATTACAGGATCTACTTAATGTTGCTGAAATGTCTGCAGTCTTCTGTGACCCTGGCTGCCACAGATTTAGTAGCACCAAAGTGGTTGCCCCTTAGCCAGTAGGAGTTAAGGGCAGCACCGCCCCAGATGGCAGTGGTTTTCTCCTCCAAGATGGATTGTAGGAGCTTTCTACAAGGAGCTTTCTACAACATCTTGTAGACAGCCTTGAAGACGGTCCTCTCTGCATGCAGTTCTTGGCTTTTCTGCTCTTCATATCTTGCTTTTTGGGAGACCTAGGCTTGCAGGCAGGACAAGCCTGACCCTTGCCCTGTACGACATGGAGTGCCCCCACGCTGGCTGCTGCTTTAGACCCAAGCCATTGTTGCTATTGACCTCTACCAGCCTTTGGCATCATCTCATTTTTTGATGTTAGTGGTTCGCCTGAACCAGGTCTTTGGCCCCATGGGGTGCAGCAGCATGTATGAGCAGTACCTTTGCTCCTTTAACGTGGAGAAATGTGGTCTTCTCATGGGCCGGAGGAAACACCAGAGGCTGCCTAGCACACAGGAGAAGCACAAAAGGAGCAGCAGCAGAGTCCCCAGGAGCCAACGTGCTGGGGGCTGTGCATGAGCACCCTGCCGTGCCCCCGGAGGGGCTGAGCAGGCACATGAGGAGACACTGCCCGGGGGCTCAAGGCAGTTCCTCCAGCAGCCACAGGTGTGAAGTGCATCATCCACCAGGTCAAGAGTGGGGACCTGGCTCATGGAGAGCAAGAGAGGCGCTTAAATGAGAAAGCAGAGAGGTCGATGTGGGGTCCTTGTGGGCTGCAGGTGGATTGAATAGCTCTCTTCTGGGAGGCCAACAGTTTTGTAGGACAGACTGTGCAATGGCCAGCGTGTTAATTTTACTAGTGCAGATTGCCAGTAGGATCTAGGCATTTGGAGCCAAATTGTGCACAACATGCTTTCCTCTATTTGATTTCAAGCCCTTGTGCTCGTGCTTCCTGTGGTGAGCGTTTTTGTGGAAGAGGGCAGAGCGCTATGATGTTGCTTAACTGTGTTCTTCTGGCTGCCCACAGTGCTGAAGAAGGTCAAGAGGGATAAATCAGTGTTAATTCTGTTGTCTCTGTGGTTCCTAGACCTGCCAGACCTGAAAATTAGGAGCAGGGATACTGAAGAACACTGTAAATTAATTCATTGTTCTCGTCTCTGAAACATCACCCTCTCCCAATGACATGAAAGGACTTGTCCTCAAGCCTCCTCTTTCTCATACTTCAGTTATTCTAACCAGAAGAAATTCTCTGTGGTTTTGAGAGGTGCAACAAGGACAAACCTTCAGCTAAAAGCATGATGGCTAAGAGAGATGGGGACTGCGTGCTGAATGCAGGATCAAGTCAATGTGCCTTGATTTCGAATTGCTTAATGCTGTTTGGCTGGATAAAATTTCACTTCATGGGCATTGAAACTTCTCTTTCTGAGGGATGCAGAATATGCCATTTCATCTTCCCCCTCCTATACACGGAGTGAGGGGAACGTGGTTGCAGGTTTTTTTCCCCCCCGTCTCTGGTCTTGGTCCTCCTGCTGGCACTTCAATGCAAATTTATTTCTGGGGACCACCACTTGATACACCTGCAGTCTGTCCTTCAACCCACCATCACAGCATGAGAGAAAAACAGGCATCTGCAAAAAGGGAAAATTATTTACTGATAAGTCCTTTCTTCTGTTGCAAATTTCATTGCCCATGGGCCTCGATGATATGTTTCTGATTGCCTGGGATCTTCTCTTTTCTGATCTTTTTGTATTGTTTCTTTCTGTCTGGATCTGGAAATCTGTCTAGCAGTGGGAGCAGCTGGGATGGGTTCATGCAGCTGCAGTTCGTTCAGCTCCCAGCAGATCACGCATGAGCACTGTGCAGGGGGGCTCAGCCACAAGCTGGCAAGCAAAATTGCAGCAGAGAGGTATGCAGGAGCAGAGTATTTTCCACAGTTTGTCTTTGTTCAGGAGGTGGCATCTTTTTTTTATTTCTTCCAGAGTGTCTTAAAATGATAGGTGGTAGAGGTGGTAGAGCTTATAGAGCTTTATTTATTTAGCGCTCATTGACCCAGCGATTAGGTCAGTTGTCCTAAGATCCTGGCAGGGATGGGGATCCCAGTGCGAGGTCTTTTACTTTAGCTTTTCATAATGCCACCATCTGTCTCTGAAAAGAAGAGAAAAAATATCGGTAGTCTGCATGCATCAAGATGAAAGTGAAAGGAAAAATGAACATCACCTTGTTTTCTTTTTGTGCTGGAGGAAGAAAGGACGCTTTTATAATGAATTGCGAGCAAGCCAGACCTAGCAAAGAAAAATGCTTTCATGCACATGAGCATGCAAAATATACATGAAATCTAATGTGCTTCTCTGTTAAAGGAGGTGCGAATAGTTTTAGTCCTCTAAAACTATTTAACATTTAGTAGTCAACTTCCGNATCTAATGTGCTTCTCTGTTAAAGAAGGTGCGAATAGTTTTAGAGGAGAACCTTCTCTTATTTAACCTGTCACTTATTTAACATTTAGTGGTCAACTTCCATTTCTCTAGTGAATTTCTTGCTTTCTTTCTCTTTTTCTTGCTCTTCAGTTGTACCTGATTTTATACAGAGGTTGAAATATGTTTTCCATTAAAAAAAAAAAACCCACCTTTTGAGGAATTGTTTAGCTGAAATATACTTTTTTTTTTTCTTTGTGATAGAAAGACAAGAGAAGTTTTGAACCGTTTTAATAAAGGAAGTAGAATTTAGTGATCATTGCTTAGCAACCTACAGTTATTTTTTGGAAAAATTCAGAATTTTGATTATTGAAAAATCAGTTGTTCTGGAATTCTCTTTTTGGCAGCAATTTAACAGAGATATGATCAGGCTGTTTTACAGGCTTTAACATCAGACTTTATCAAGGAATAGTAGAAGAATGTGCTTCCTTCTTAACTGTCCATTTTTACTTTAGTAGTCTTCATGTTCCGTTCCTCATGTCTTGTTTAAAAACCAACTGATCAAAAGTCATGATCAATAAAAAATGCTCATATGGAATATAACAAATATGGAAATTGTTAAATTTAGTGGCACTTAATACTTGCTGACAAACAAATCTTGCATGATGAATTTCAACTTTAAAAAGCAAACTTGGATATAGAAATAATAATGTAAGAAAGCTCTTGTTTTGAAGCTAATCTCAAAAAGGGAGATCTTAAAGTGAAAGTGGATAGCTGGTTTCTTAGCAGCTTTCAGAATGGCAGTAGTGTAACTTGCATGTGAAAATATGCAAATTGTTTAAAAGTTTGGCACAAAATGCTGGATTACTTGTATAATTCTTGTAATCATCTTTCTGTTCACATGACAAATATACTGCTGCCCCCAAAAGCAACAAAAAAGAAGAAACCAACCTCTCATGAAAAGCAAGAAATTAAAATTTTAAATCCAGATTATCCAGTGCTCCCTATAGTTGAGTAATGAATTAGCTATACCTTTATATAAAGGAAACCATTTGTTTTAAAAATAGACGTATGTATTAGAGTGCGTAAAATTTTGTTATTAAGCACAGTATTGTGCCACATGTGAAGGTCTGATGTCATTATCCAACACCAAATCAATGGAGACAACATTCATTGATTTCTAAATTATGAAATTTGAGAGAAATCATAAGTAACTTAAAAAAAAAAAAAAAGTCTGAGGACAATGTCCATCTTGTGTATGCTGAAAGCCTTCATCTCTAGTGACTTTCTAGATCCCTAAAAGATCCAGGGAGAGAGATGGGAAAAGCCCCAGCACTGATCTGTTGTCATTGCTGTTATTCGCTACCTCATAGCTTTCACTCCTGCGGTGTTAATTTGAGTAACACGTAATTAAAATGTATGTGCTATACAAGAAGGTTGTCAGGGAGCAAATCTCTCTACCCCTTAAACATATCTCAGCTAATTTCCCTCGTCCTCCATTTACAAAGGAAGGATGAGCTGCCACCTACCTGCAGTTGAATACACATTGGTAATAGCCTCAAGTTTGTTCCAAGTGCATCGTGTCCTACTCCCATCTGACTAAATTTCAGAAACCTTGTTTCAGGCACCTTTCAGAAACAGGGTGTCTGCCACATTGTGGTCTTGTGCAATATTAAACAGGAAGTACTTAGCTGTGCTTTCCTTTCATTATATCAAAATTGAGATCAGAATGGATGATGGGAAAGTGGCTGTGTGGATGAGCTGCCAAAAGTCCATGGTTTTCAAAGGAGAAGGGTGTGATTACAAAAAGTTGCAGAGAGCGCTGCGGCTAGTGTATCTGCTTGGTGGTCATTTATGGGCTTTATCTCCAGGGCCGTACATTTCCTGACCGGGGAAGTCAGAGGCAGGAGAATGGGGAGAAGGGCAGAGTGTGTTCTGCCAGTTCCACATTCAGGTTCAAGTACTTCCCTTGACAGCAAGTAGGAGTCTTGCTTTAGAAAGGGGAGGTTGTTTCACTGATGTTGGCTGGACCACCATGAGTTAGTTAACAGAATTACTTTGCTTTTTCTTTTCATGCACTGGGGCTGGGGTTCCTTTTCCAGCTTTCCAATGAAAAAAGTTAGTTATAGTTTTTATGACCAGGCACCTGTGCCTCTTTTCTGAAATGGTGAATATATATATGGGAACACAACTTATCATTCTCCAATGATATGACAAGCTTACCTGTTTTGTCAGATAAGTTTTCCAGCAGAACATGGGCAAAGATTTTTGGTAAGAAATAGTTATTGGTTATTGGTTTCTTTCCGAGATGACTATTTGCATGGTTAATTTGGATAAGAAACATGCCTCTATTTTCTTTCTTTTTTTTTTTTTTTAAATAATGCCTGTATAACTTGCATTGTAGACCACAGTTAGATCTGCAGAAATATTACAGACCGTTTCTTATCATGCCTTCAGAGAAGGTGAAGCTAAGAAAGGGATAATTGCACACCAGATGAAACCAGAGATGGGGTTTTCTCCTTGTTATTCCCAGTGATTTGCTCCGAGTTCACAAGGATGTCGTTTTATCCAGCTTGTTCATCAAATGAGACACAAGATTATTGTACGTGTTGCTTGTAGTATTCTGTGATATTCTTGAGAAGGTATTATCTTTACAAAGGCTTCTTGTTACTTGTTACTGGATCCTTCTGCTGGCAAAGAGTCAAATTAATGATGCACAATGTCAATTCTTTGTTCAGATATGGCAGTGTGGAGGAAGCCTTGAGATCCACCCATGCTCACATGTAGGTCACGTTTTCCCCAAACAAGCTCCATACTCACGGTCCAAAGCTTTGGCAAACAGTGTGCGTGCAGCTGAGGTGTGGATGGATGAATATAAAGAACTCTATTACCACCGAAACCCACACGCTCGCCTGGTGAGTTTGAGTCCATTGTTCCTGGAATTTCAGTGTAATTTGTTTTCAGTGAAATAACTGTCAATTTAGCTAATATTTAACATGAAGTGCTTTTTACATTTATTTCTTATTTCTTGCGGAACTTCTTCCTAACACAGAATAAGTGTATATATAGTTAATTTTTAATTCCTTGGAAAAAAATCAGAAATTCTCCAAGACTAGAAGGCCACATTTGTGTCAATATTAAATGAACGAATGAATAAACTAAAGAATAAAGTTAAGCAAGGTGACCCAAGTAAGGAGGAGCTGTTTAGCCTGAAATGTATGCTTCTATGAAACAGCTGATACAGGATTCTATAATAAAGAACTACAGAAGAGACACGCAATTAACGAATGCTAATTGACAAGGTTCAATGGACAGGAGATCTTTAAGTGAACAGCATGGTTATAATCTTTAGCAAAACTGCCTGTCTTGTGATAATTATAAAATTTTGCACTGATGTAAGACAAAATGGATTTTTCTGTTTGATTTACTGCTGCACAACGCTTAATTAAAAAAAATACAAAATCAATATTGCAAAGATTAAATTCGTTAAAATCAGTCCTGGGAACTCAGATGAAAGTGTTCCTAATAAAATATTTGAAGTATCAGTTCTTTTTTTTAAAAAAAAAAAAAGTTAATGTTTTTATTTTCTGCGAGGAAGAAAATACAAGATCATTTGTTTGCAAAATTTTTCAGGAGATAAATACTGTGAAAATTGAGTAGGTCAGAACAGTAAAGCAGTGTGCAAATTCATAGCTGGCATATATTTATCGTGAGGGGCCTGTAGGCTGGAAGACAGCAACACTGAAATACCCTTACCGTGTCTAGAAGCGACTTATGTGAACCTCTGGCACAAAATCCAAAATTCCGGCCTAAAAGGAATCACCCTCTGCTGTCGCTTGTTTCTGGAGGTGCTTAATCTCCCCAGGCACTTCTCTTCGCGCGGGAAGTTTTCTAAATGCCGGCTTTCTGGTTTTTCTGCGTGGGGAGAACTGCCCTGCGGTGGGGCTGCTTGGGCACCCACCTCTGGCTACGCCGGAGCAGAGCTCAGGGACCAGGCAGGGGGACAGGGAGCGCCCCACACGTCCGAGTGGCCTACCCCAGTAGATGGGCAGGGGGGGCAGGAAAATGCTCTTGAAACCATTACGCTTTTAAAAGTGCTAGGAGGACACCAGGGAAGCTGAATTTGGTCAGCTTCCATTTCATGTTCCTTTGGATTACGCTGGGTAATTATATTATTATAGTCTATGCATTTGTAATAATTGTTTTCCTTTAACATCATAAAAGCCATTTAGGTTTTATTATTAGAGTCTGACTTTGAGAGAAATATGGATTTTGTGTATCGGAAGATGGGAGCTCACAGGCGATGCCAGGCTGATTCTACTTGTCGTATGCAAAGAGAAAACAGCAATAAATGCTGACAGTTTTTCTTGTAAAGTTCTGGGCAGCTGATGTCTGCGATGAGAGAATTTTAAAGGATATTTGTGTGTTCGTCTTGGACGTTTTGCATATTGGCATACTGTAGCACAGTGGATGTAAGCTGAGACTCGTGTGGTTTTTTGCACGTATCAAAGCTGCTGCCAGTGCACTCTGGTTTTCCGTAATACGCTGTGCACCACTTGTTGCAGTGGTTGAGTTCAGACCCTTTTACTTCATCTAACCTGAATATTCAGTTCCATAGCTTAATGGAAAAATGATTGATGCTATGGCTGCAGAATTTAGTTCCATAAAGTTTTGCTTCAAGATTAATGTTCAGACCTCAGGGCTAATATGTCATGCTGTTTGTTTATTCAAGCAGGCATCTCTGCCTCTATTCTACATCCGTTTTGTGTTTTCAGTGGTATTTCCACAGCTCTGAGAAATGCAAATGTGTTTGTGGTTCAATGAAAGCGTGTGTCAAAGTGACCTGTAAAAATCTGGGGGCTGCAAACAGCATCTCATGCCTGACTGTCTGAAGTCCCTAGTCAATATAAAGATAGGTTTTTGAAGACAGACATGAAAAGATGTGAAATCTGCTCCAATCTATAGACAGGGAAAAGTCTGCAATGAAAGCTTTTCTCTGGAGGTTTAAGATTTCATACTCCCCACCACCCAAACTATGAAGTTCAAAGGAAACCTTAGCAGATTTTGCAGATTTCATCAATTAAATGTAAAACTGTCTGTACAGGTAATTTGCAAACGGATGGTGGAATAATTTAAAATTCTCAAGATTCATTCAATGCTTTTGAGATTTTCAATTATCCAGCTAAAGGAAGTTTCATTTTCCAATACACCTTCTCAGTTCCCAGCAATCTGTATTCAAGGACTTCCTTACTTGCGGATTTTTCTCAGATGAACTGTTTTCTAGAATATTTTAAATCTTTACGTGCACCATTCCAATTCTTTTTTTTTGTCAACATTTAACAAATGTAAGGATAAAAAAATCAAATCCAGCACCCAAACATGGGGATTTTTCCTGGCTAGAAGTCCTACTCGTCACTTTAGCATACGGTTCCTAATAATGTATACAGATAATTTAAAAGAGAGCATCTGTTCTGGTTGGGGGCTTTTTTAATCATATTTTCTGGTTTCGTTTTGTTGAGGGTTTTTTGTGGTGGTTTTTTCTGTTTGTTTGTTTTTTTCAGGAGCCATATGGAGATGTGACAGAAAGGAGACTCCTTCGAGAGAAGCTGAAATGTAAGGACTTCAAATGGTTCTTGGAGAACGTGTACCCAGAGCTTCACGTACCTGAGGACAGACCAGGCTTCTTTGGAATGGTACGTGGCTGCTGAGAAAGGGGCCTCCTCGCAGTTCTCTGAGCTCTCCTTCTAACTCAGTATGAAGGTATTTTTATGCCAAAATCAGTTTGGGATTTTGGTAGAATTCAGTTAAAATTGGTAGGCTTTAAAAAGTGATTTCTGTCAGAATCTTTATTCTAGGAGATAATGTTTATGAAGAGTTCTGTGAGAAGGTAGGAGAACAGGTAATGTTACCATGAATTACACTTTCCAAGTGACATCTTGGGAGTATTAAAGGTAGCAAAATATTACTTTATTTCTCGAAACGTTGCATAGTAAAAAAAGCACCAAAGTGGTTTAGTTTTTAGTTGTTGACTTGAAAGTAGAAAGAGTGTACTTTGAAACATGTATTTGCACATTTTATCTGATGAAAACTATGGTGTTGTGATGACAGGAGAGAGCTGGTGCTATGTGCTCCCAGATCATGTAGGATTCTGTATGTCAAAACCAACGTGTTAATTTTTAATCTGGAGATTACTTTAGACCAGCACAGGTTCACAAGCAATTTTCATTGTTTCAATATCAGAATCCTGTCCTCCTTTTTTTAAGAGTCGACAACTTTCTATGTTACATGCAGCTTACACATAAAACAAACTATAGCTCCATGCGTATCACATTACTGTGATCTCATTTGGAAGGGATGAAGGCACAGATGATGCAGCAAGTACCTGCTTCCTCTGAAAAGCCAGCAGAGATCTGCTGCGTGTCTTATTAGGAAGACAAGACTGCACCTTTCTGCCCAGCAAAGATGTATAAACACCTTCCTGATTACCAATGCCACATGGACTTAGGCGTACTTCTGCTGGTAACTCGATCGCTCTGCAGATCTAGCGAAGCTGCATTCCCCCACCGCTGCACCGCATCCAGCCCGTATCACAACAGCCCTGTCTTGCTGCCATCTGCGCTTCAGTTAGTCTCTGCTGGATCTCCCTCAGCAGAGGGAAAAACCTGATCACTGTGGGCTTACAAAACATGCAAGAACCAAGCCTCAACCTCTTGCAGAGGGCAAGGGATTTGCGCAGTTTCTATCATGATTTAACTGCATGTGTCATCCGCAGGAAAGGCGTTGACAATACCTAGAAATAATAACTCTTGTTCAGAGCTGATTGAGTTATCTGTGGTGTAATTTAGGTGTGCTCTATATATTTCTCTAAGAACAATTCTTAAATGCTGTCATCTGGGTGTGAGCATAATAAGGATACACCATTTTTTTGGCAGAAAGAATTTAAAATGTGATTGAAGTACAGTTATACTCTAAGAAAGTAAGAGTGCAAAAATGACACCTACTGATTCAACTGATTTGTGGATATTGAGACCCATCTGCTAACTTCAATGAATCATTGATCGTGTTCTTTACTCCTGCCTTAGCTGTGTAGTGCTTTTCTGGTTCACAGAAGTACTGTGTTTAGAAGTGTTGACTTTGTTAACAGCTCGGCTTAGTGTGAGGTTATTTAATTGTTCAAAGAGATTGCAAAGGAATATGGGGATTTCTCCCTCCCTTGAAAATCTTTACACTGAAGTTGAAAATCTTTCTAAGATTAGCCATAGGACAGCCATATATTATTGAAATAAATACAGGAATTATTGAGCAACATGGAGTGCCATGCACTGACAAATAGACAGCTGTGCTAATTTTTTTCTCTTGATACATAGATAAAAATATCTATGCTAAGCTTAGATGTCTAAATTTAAAGTTAGCTGCCTAAAACTTTATTTAAATATACTGAATTTTGAATATTTTTGCCTGAGTTATGATTGCATTCTTATAAACTGTCTGAGGCCTATAAATGAGAGAACTATTTTCTTACTTGTCCCTGGGCTCCATGCAGCTTTGGAACTTTGTGTGGGACATGAACTAAACCTTTTGATATTAATAATTTACTTTGGGGGCAGGAGGGAGTGAAGCTGGTAGGCACTTAGTGAGTTAAAAGAATAAGATGTCAGCATTACTGGAAAGGCTGATAATCCCTTTTAGGTTCTTGTGTAGAGCACTGATGTCTCTCTCTCTGGCATAGCATCTGATTTGGCCATCCTTGAGCATGCACTTACCGGTGAAGTGTATACTGTACTTACACTTCAGCTGGTGTGAAATCTTAAAAAGACTCGGACCCCAGGTCTGTGCAGATTGCCCACCTAGATAGCCCAGACTAGGTCTGCTTAAAAATCTTAGCTGCTGTGGGAAAGGATGGTGTGGGCAACCCTAGGAAGAACTTTGAGCCATCTTGTGTATTTAATATTAGTACTGCGACATTGCTGCATTGTGCAGCTAGGTGAAGATAGAGAAACTGGGCAGCTCTGTGATCTTTCCATGTTATGGGTGACGGTGGAAATCCGTGGCTGCAAAGCAAGAGAACAGTCAGGGTTCCTTTCCCTTCTGAGGAATACTAAGTATTGCTGGCATGCAGGGTGCATATCTGAGGACAAAGATTATGGTCAGTCAATGAATTTGGCTTTGAACTTGGCATCCAGATTACTTTTAAAAGACAGTGTTGACACAAAAATCAGGATTTTATCTCTCCTTTTCTGTAAGTTTGATCACTTGTCAGTGAGACCATATTATGTTCTGATACGAGAAGTTTTCCTTTGTTCTCAAACAGTTTCTAGCTGATCTTTTTTCCAGCTCAGAGTGAAGAAACTAAGCTGATAGATGTCTGTTGTGACTACCTAGCTGATGGCTCTTTTCACCACCTGTCCTTAAGGCATCTGCAACTGTGACTGAATCAGTTAGGAGATCAAAAACTTGAATTTTTCTATTGGCAGCTTCCTTCCACATTTCCCCCCAAGACCATCTCATCTTCAACGAATTTCCAAACTCTTAGTCATAAGTTTCTTTAAATTAAGACCAGATATAACCTTAAAAAAAAAAAAAAATCGGGAAGAAAGATTGTAAGCCTTTAAAATGTTGAAGAATTGTGTTTTGCTGTGTCATGAAAGAGAGCATTTTGTAAATTATCTAAATAACACATGATATATATGGACAGGCTTACAGAAGAAGGGATCTTAGCTATGTGGTTTAAGTTATGTAATCAAAAAGACTCTTGCATGTCTGGTGTTACAAGGTATAAGGCTCCAAAACAGGCTTCTCTAGGGTGTACCTCTAAAACTGCATTATAATATGGTTTGTAGAGCTGCCACTTGAGATTGAAATGGTACCCAAGATTATGGCTGACTAGACCTGGACGTCTGATGCCCATCACAAGAAAACATGCACCACTCCATTGGCTGTACAGCCTCTGAAAGCTTGAGATAGACTTTTTTTAAAGGAAGTAGGAGAAATTAAAGTGTTTGATACTAATCTTGAGTGAACACAGCAGCACTTGAGACATGCTTCTTTGTTCTGGAGCCTCTCAAGGAGGTCCAGACTTTCTGGGGTGAGCAACTGAATTCCAACAGCAGTGTCTCCTCATTGATTCCTTCAAAGGATCTTAGTCATCAATGTTGTATACCCATTTCAGCATTGCATTTAAGAAGTTAATAGAAAACTGAGGATATTCACTTTTTTTTCCCCCCTCCCCCAAAAAGGTTGATATGAAAATAGCATACATTTAGTAAAATCATTCCCTGTGACTGCTTGGATTACCTTTGAGGTAAAAGGTACCTGGTAAAAGGTACACCTGGTCAGTACCATGAAGCTGTTGACTTGCTGCAAATTCCTATCTTACTGTGTCCCACAGTATCATCTGCCTATAACCACTAATGCATCAGCCCCAGTGCCACTGTGGTGGAATAAAGAGGATTCTGATCTATTTTCTGGATGAAGAGAAAAGTTGGCTGTGCTCCACTGGCCGTATTTATTAGCTAATGTAATGAAATTTTAATGTCAAAAATCTGTTGTCGATGCTTTGCTTACAGTTACATGAAATGGATTTTATCTTAAAAAGAAATAATCAAAGACTTATTTATAGAATGCCATCTGTATTGTGGGTTTTTTATGCAAGTGTCCAGATGTTAGGAAACAACAGATTTAAATTTCTCCAAGAAGTAAGGGATAAAGGTCTGAGGTGAATAGCTGAGTAGATGCTGTTTACTACCTGTCCCAGCCTCCAAGCAGAACGGTAACTAAATGGCACAGGAGAGTACACCTGCATGCTTCAATAGGAGGCAAAAGTTGTAGAAAGATGCAGCCAGTAATCCCGCATGGGCAGAACTTTTTAGAACTGGATTCTATGTTTTAATGGCAAGGTGATCAACATTTTTCTTGCTTCTGTTTCTCTAATGCAGCGTTCTGTGAAAGAATTAAGGTAAGTCACGGAGAAAATTTTGTTCTTATTGCATGACTTGTTTATGGTGGATGTGGGAACAAAGCTTCAGAAATGAATGGATGATTAGTGTTTTGATAGAGCTGTTGTACGTAAAAGGAACTTAAACTGTGTGTTCTCATTTGACAAGAGAAAATACAACTTTCACAAAGTCTTATGCCTTGGAAGAGACGGTGGATTTTTTTTATTTTCTTTTTCATAAATGGTGCTGTGATCAGATTTTCAAATTTTATTATTTTCAAATCTTTGTCATTTCAGATCAGGTCATTTAAGAGCTTAGTACGCACTGTTCCCACAAATTAGGTCTTGCATATCTAATTAGGCTTCTTGGTGAAGCAGGGGTATACACAAACACCTACCAATGTCTGATAAAACAAACTAAAGAACCAGGTTTAAATATGGACTGTGTATGTTTAGGAATATGTCTGCACATATCACAAGCATTTATGCATGAAAGAGAAAAAATGAGAAAGCGTATGTGGTAGCATCCTGGGAGTACAGGCTCAGTTTTAAACAACCTGAAATGAAGCTTAAGTTAGCAGTCTTTTCCATAGCTTTCGTTTTGCTGTCTGTATATGGGCATTGCGTAACTTGCGTAGGAGCGTTACCGTCGTTCGGGTGGTGCGTGGCGTTCTAAAATAGGTTATTTAAAATTCCAGGCCACAAAAGGGAGCATGGGCTGAAGCACGTGCTGGGGGCTGACAGCGAAGAGCGCACGCTCGGAGTGGTAGCGAAGGCATTGGGTTGTCTGGAAGGGCATCACGGAATGATGTTTATCTATGTTTATCTTCCTTGGAGCCAGTAGAGAGCCAGGCAGTGTCATACGTTGTTAAACATACTAATGAGAGACCCTCTGATCCTGAGGACAGCCGCTGACAATGACTGTAACTGATTTATGGTTTTAGAGATACAATTACCATTTTTGAGTGGTTGTGACTTTAAGTTGACCTTTCTTCACGTAGCATGTAGAAACATGAGAAGCTTATTGTTTTGTTTATGTAGTTCCACCGTAGTGTTAAAAATCATCTGTAAAAGACACTTTTCTGTTTAAGTGTAATTCTTGTCTAGTGTTATGAAGGTAAACAAAGTGTCCTCTTTTGATGGCTTGGGGAGGGGAGCAGTGGTCTAGTGTGTTCCCATCAAACCATTTGCTGTAGAAAGGGTGCCCAGGGGAATTCTTTTGCTTCTGGTAAACTTGGATACTAACTCTAAGGATGAATTTTACCAAACACCAAGTTCGGATGTTAGTTTATCCCTTACTGAAAAAATACACCAAATGCATAGTGGAAACACGTTCAGAGAGGAATTAAGAGGCAAAGCCTGTAAGGGTAGGGCTTCAGTCCTACATTTATACATTTGGCTTTGACAGGAGAGCCTCATGGTCCTGCAAGGGGCCCCTAGCTATGGTGGCACGGTGGTCCTCCCCAGCCCCCCAATGTATTGCTGTTGTCCTGGACCAGCAGCCCAGGCATGCAGAGTGCCAAGAGCTGGGCTGTCTTTCAGCAGGAGTGGGCACAAAGCAGTGGAAAGAAGACTTCAGGTAGCAATAAAAGTAGAAGTTGGGAAAGCAAAATATATGTAGAACACAAATATTTAATTTTCCAGCTTGTGTGGTTTGCTCTGTGGTGGGTTTGGGTCCTGCCGGGTTTGTCTTGTTTGTTTGGTTTTAGCCTTCTGCAATTCCATTGTGTCTGCTCATTCTCCACATTAAGAACAGAGGATACAATTATCGTGACTAGGGAAGAGTGGTAAAATTACACCTTGCTGAAGTAACTCTTCTGAGATTTACGCTGCTTATTCTTTTTGTCTGTGATATAATTACACTCAGTAACAGGGGCATTCAGCTTGAACCTATGTTTACAGAAGCTGTTTTGCTCTGTGTCATTTTAAATTTGGTGAAGTAGGTAATACTAGGTGTCAGTAATTGTTATGACATTGTTTAACTTATTTTTCAGTTATTTTTGTCTCCTGAATACTTAAATGCAAATCCTTGTTAATTAGCCTGATGTTTTTAAAATCAGGTAACTAAATATTTTAAAATTTAATCTAAAAGTTACGCACCTATTGTGTCGGAGATCAGCAACACTAGTAAAGAACGTTGAACATCACATCTAGTGTGTCTTTCCAAAGATATATTTTACCCACTTTCATGATTTCTGGTCTTAAAATCTGTCTGCTTGTTCAATCTCAAGAGGGTACTGGAGTCCTTTCGAGAACAAATCCTTCTAACACGTCCCATTTGACAAACTGAGAAAAGTATGTAGTCGTCTTTTCATAAGAAAATTGAACAAGTAAATCCTGGGGGAGAAGAAGACATGGCAGACTCTTTTGTTCTGCAGGAGTTGCTGGCTTGTTGGGTTTCAACACAGTTTTTCGTAGTTCCTACCTACTTCATTTGCAAATACACTGGAACACGGTGTCACTCCTAGGGGAAGCCGTTGTGTCTGGCTGCTTCAGGGCCCGAAGTCAAGATGGTCCCAACAGTTTTATTTCACATTAATCTGAGAGATGTTGCCATTGGATCCATTTGATCTATTCCAGTTAATTGGCACCAGCTCTGGGACATAAATCTCACAGCCCAGCAGGACGGGTGTAAAGTGGCGACAGCATATCTTCCTTACTTTAGATTAATACTTTAAAATATTATTTTGTTTTGATTAGCTGAAGAATAGAGGAATGGCAAACTTCTGTTTTGATTATAACCCTACAAATGAACATCAAGTAACAGGACACAGGATCATATTGTACCCCTGTCATGGCATGGGACAAAATCAGGTAAGATTCATGTTTTATTTTCATTTTGACTAACGCTATGGTTGTATTGTAAAAAAGTATGGTAAAGGCATTGCAGTAGGGCTGAGAGAGTATGTTGCCACAGTGAGGTGATCTTAGATCTAATTTTGATTCTTGCACTGAATGCTTTTAATTTTGATGTATCTTCAGGTCAGATTTTCTTCATTCTGAAGACATGTCTACCCAGACCAGGGAACTTATGCATACCTTAATTACACCTTTCCACAGAGCTCATTAGCAGTGGTTAATAGCACAACAGCGCAGCTACACTGGCTTATAAGCCAGTGTTCACTCACCTCCAGCTGGTCTTGGGCAGAGCAGCATATCTCTGAGCTTTTGTCTGTCCACGTTTCCAAAGCCCTTAATAATATTGCAAACCTCACCTAGTTCTGCCTGTGTTTGTCATCATGCCTCTTGCTCTTGGTGCTTGTCTAACTGTGCAAGAGGTTCTGAACGGCATCTTCCCCTGTACTCCAGTCTACAGAAATGTTATTCTGGGCTCAGGCTTCAGAATTCTGGAGAGCAGGGATCCCCTCTAACACTTTCATTCTTGCTGTCTTGGTTCTAACTTCTGAAGCTGAAAACGGTTGCTGGTGTCTTTCTCCATGCTGATTGAAACTGTGTGCAGCAGTGGTTAGTTATGACACCCTTAAAGCTCTCTGCATAATGCTGTCATAAAAGTGTTTTGGGGCACTGTGTGCGAATATACAATGGCTGTTTTGCATGGTTTTGAGTGGACACCTTCTAGAATTGAGGCTTGTTTTTTGATATGTGGCATTGTTGTGGTTTAACCCAGCAGGCAGCTGTCCTGGTTTCAGCTGGGATAGAGTTAATTTTCTTCCTAGTAGCTGGCATAATGCTGTGTCTTGGATTTAGGATGAGAACAATGCTGATAACACACTGGTGTTTTAGTTGTTGCTCAGCAGTGCTTACCCTAGTCAAGGACTTTTCAGCTTCCCATGTTCTGCCAGGGGCATAAGAAGCTGGGAGGGGGCACAGCCAGGACAGCTGACCCAACCTGGCCACAGGGCTATTCCATGCCATATGAGTTCCTCCCCACCCCCCAGTTATTAAACTGTTCTTATCTCAACCCACGAGTTTTCTTGCTTTTGCTCTTCCGATTCTCTCCCCCATCCCACTGCAGGGAAGTGAACGAGCGGCTGTGCGATGCTTAGTTGCCAGCTGGGGCTAAACCACAACACCCCCCAGTGGGATGGGGGAGAGAATCAGAAAAAAAGGTAAAACTTATGGGTTGAGATAAAGACAATTTAATACGACAGAAAAGGAAGGGAAAATAGTAATGATAAAAGAATACACAGAACAAGTGATGCACAGTGCAGTTTCTCACCACCCACTAACTGATGCCCAGTCAGTTCCTGAGCAGCAGCCATGCCCCCCTGGCCAACTCCCCCGCAGGTTTTTTTTTCAGCATGTCGTCATATGGTGTGGAATAGCCCTTTGGCCAGTTTGGGCTAGCTGTCCTGGCTGTGTCCCCCTCCCAGCTTCTTGTGCACCTCCAGCCTCCTCACTGACAGGGCAGTATGAGAAGCTGAAATGTCCTTGACTTAGTGTAAGCACTGCTCAGCAACAACTAAAAGATCAGTGTGTTATCAACATTATTCTTATCCTAAATCCAAAATATAGCACTATACAAGCTACTATGAGGAAAATTAACTCTATTCCAGCCGAAACCAGGACGGTCATGTAACATGCACTTACCTATGTAACTTGATTTTTGGCTTATAACCCAAATTAGACTATATGGCATACTGCTAGTGGGGAAGGGTGGAGAAATACGTAGGGTCTTGTTGAGAATAAGTACATAACCACGTGACAGTTTGGGTGCCTTGACTGTTCAGGTTTTTTTTAAGGAAATTAATCCAAACATTCAGTTAGGAAAGGAAAAATGAATTTGGAAGCGAACCAGAGACGTGGCAGATAAGCAGTGTATCTGTTATCTTTCTGAACTCTGCTTTAAAAAAATATAAAAGCTCAAGGAGTAAAAAACAAGTCTGTATTGAGGAGAAAGCTTCTAATACGAATTGCATTTTAAATAAGAAAAAGAAAACAAACAACAGTCTGAGCACTGAGTGCTTCAGATCTTAAAAGGAAGTAGATCTGTTTCTGATAGCAAGTTTATTGCCTTAAGTATTAGAACTATTATTTAGTATTATTTATTAGTTTGTGTCTAGTGTATGTCTTAGCTGTCCTAACGTTTCTGTCCTGGAGGCCAAGATGCAGGGGAGGGCAGGAGGAGAATCTTGCATCATAAAAGCCAAAGGATCTCTGTACTGACAGATGTGTGTCAAGCATGCTAAGCCACACCACACCAACCCATTTTACTCCCTCAGTTCAGCTCCATGCCCAAGTTAAGCATACTTCTACACCTATATAGAAGATAAGTTAATAATCAGATAACCTAGTTAAGACAGTTCCTTATGAGGAAGAGTTGATTTTTTTGTTGTTGTTGTAGATTAAGAAGTATTTCCTGTATGGGATTACATGCTCACATGCAAAAGGTATTTATAGATTTCCGCCCCCCTCCTTGTATTACAGATTACGGAGAGGAGAGGGGTTGAAATTTTTTTTGTTTCTCTGAGCAAACAAGTTCATTTAAATTTTATTCCTTCCACCAAGAAAAAATAAAGACATAGGATAAAAGGTGAAAGCAAAAGAGAAGTACGATTCAGAGGTGAATTGTCGTGAGATAACGTTTTTACAGTTATCCTTTGTTTAGCTAGCACTAAAAGATGAATTGAATTTACTGCAAAGATATCACATCAACGGATATTAATGCTCTTACGTCTCCGCTGATGGTGCGATGCATCTGGGTACCTGCGATATCAGGCACCAGACTGACAGCAGCGATGCTCTTGGAGCTGTGCAATTAGTGCTCCCTCTGCTGGCATCCAGGGAGCAGGAGGAAGGAGAAATGGAGCAACTACCTGCCTGCGATATAAACCGGTGAAAGAAAATATGAGATGACACAAGAGCATTGCAGAGCCTAAGGAGGGAAGGCCAAACACTGGAAATGGGCAAGACGATACGAGTGAAATGGGCAAAAGGCATGGGAGGGCTGAGGGGAGCCAGGGAAAGGGGGCCAAGGCGACAGAGGGCAGAAGTTTGGGACAGAGGTAGGGCAACAGACGAGGAGCGGGGCATGTAGATGAAGGAGTAGTTAGTTAGGAGCTACAGGGAGGGAGCTTGAAATAAGCAGAGTTATTGCAGACCTCTTTAGTGGAAAGGGGCGAGGGGACTGAACATGGGAGCAGAGATACCAGTTGGCAAATGGGGGTGTGAATAGGGGTGGCAGGTAGTAGTTGCAAGGCAAGAAGTGGACAGCAGGATGAGCTGTGGGTGGGGGAACCGAGGGAGGCTAAAATAAGACAAGACATAGAAGAATAAGTGAGATGCTAAATGGAAGCCAGGATTGCTGAACTTTCACCTCCTTTTTCTGGCTCACAAACAGCTATGAAACCTACCAGCAGGACATTTCTCTCCATTTCCTTCCTGTCTCCCCTAGCCTTTTGACAGTTGTTCTTAAAAGGTAACAGGCTGCTCCTGGTAGTGTGAATTCCTTAGCTCACTTGGCAGATGACAGTGGCACGACCAAAACAGTCAAATCTGCCACATGTACATCTACTGCTGTCAGCTGGTGGAACTGATGGTGGCAAGGTTGGTCATCCTCTAGTTGTATCAACGCTAAGTAAAGCAAGGCACTTCACCACAGAGTTGCACAGATGTTTCCTGACAACAGGCAGCCCTTAACTTCTGTTCTGTCCTTGGAAGGGAACCTGCCATTCTAACCCCAGGCTCTTCTGCCTGCTCTCCTCTCTCATCACTCCACTCGTTACCTATATACAGCTTTAGCAGCAAACCCTGATTACAAAGCTTTGCTCCAGTCCCCTGTCCTGCACCACATGTCAGAGACAGCTCCAATTTCTCCAGCCCATGCTATTTAACACTTTCTTTTCCATGCTGGCTGGCTCCCAGTCTTTCTGCAGCGCCCTTGCTCTGTCTCTCCCTTCACTTATTCGTCCCACCAGTTACTACCCACGCTAGGTCATGTTTTGCTCCTTTTCACTTGCCTTTCTTCTTCCCTGGCTAGCTCCTGTTTTTAATCCTCTAGTGTTCTCCTTCTCATCCCTTCCTCCAGTTGCAGAGTTTGTTCCACTATTCATCACTTTCTTCCTCAAATAATACTCCCTGCTGCACATTCACACTGTCTCATGATATAAAGGAATGAAGTTTATTCTCCAGAGTACAGCTCAGTAAAGTTATTCTCCAAAAACATCTTGATAGGATTTAACATTAATGAAGGTTAACTTGGTCGGCCATATGTGTCTTACACTCCAGTACACCCATCCTCTGGCATGATATGCTAGTGGCAGGTGGCTGTTTATGTAGGGGACAACTGCAAAAGCTCTTTTCACTGGAAGCAATTCTCCACTTAAAGTGACCTCTGAATCTGTGTGCACTGTGCCGAGAGGAGAGAGCTCTGTGATCTCGATTATTTATAAAGTCCAGCACCTGCTCCCATTTTATGTCTTAGTAAGTAAAACCACTCTCAGAAAACTGAGGTCCCTGGTAATTTGTTTCTATTTTTCCTTGAAACCATGGTGTGAGAGGGTTCCCTTTAGTCCTTTTGAATTGCTGTTGTGTAAGCAGTAAGAAAGCTAACTGTGGGTTGTTTAAAATTAGTGTGTTCATTATAGCAAGAAGGTGAGGATACGACTGTTGTGATAGGAGCTAAGTGTTTATGGCAGACAGGCAGAAAATACACAAAACACTGGCAACTTGGTGCTTGCACCTTTAGGCTGCTGCTGTTTTGTGGAAGTGTCTGCCCTAGCAGACTAGAATGAAAGGCTTTGAAATTCAACACCAGTAAAGTTCATTGTCCTTCTTGGTATGGCTGGGAAGCAGTATGGAGGGGACCAAGGTATGATGGCAGCAAGCCCACCTGACATGGTAAGAGGATGGGAAACCACTGAGCAGCCCGCTTTGCCTGACAGTGCCCTCCCAATATTCCCACTTGCAGCTGATAGATTTGAGGCAAATAGGGAGAGGCAAACAGAGCTTAGCAAAGCCCTCAGGTGTTCTGTGAAAGGGGTATCAGACCTGGTAACCTCGCTGCTGGCTCTCCTGCCTAGAAAGAACCTGTCCCTTGGCAAACTTCTTCCTGGGTGCGGAAGAGCAGTACGCCAGCAGAGAGAGGGATGAGAATGTGTTTCACGGTCTGGTGAGGTAGGCAACATCTGTGTCCATCCCTTGTACCACAGAGATGCAGCGGGGTGTATCCCATAGATTGCCTAGAAGCAGTAGGCACTGGGTAAAAGGCCTCATCAAGTTTCCCAGTAGCACTTAAGGGAATCTACTGGCTCTCTGAAGGAAAGAAATGTAGTAAGGCTGCTTGTTACTGGGCCATGGATCAGTTTGAAAATGCTTCCCTTCTGCCCACAGAACCCACTGGGCAAGGAAGGAGTGCTAAAAACCACTTCACCGTTTGAGGAGGAAGAGATTCTCCGCATATATTACTGGAGCTTGAAAAATCCCAAAGCCTGAAGTGTTTCGTCCATTTGAAACAGTATAGGGTAAAGAACCATATGATGTTCATTGGGCAAGGAGACAGGAGTGCTTGATTGCTAATACTATAACCCCAATCCTTAATGTTATCCAGAAATTAACCATTTTATTGCTCTTCTCCTCCAAAATCTGATGCGAGTCCTTGAGAGGCTGTTCGGGAAGGATGTCAGTAGTAAGGAGCGCTCTGACCTAGTAACTCCTCCATCTACTCGTGATGCACCTGGTACAATCAGCAGTCTGCAGGCTTTTGCTGATACCAAATACAAATTGCTAAAAAGAGTTATTATATCTTATAAATCCACTAACGATCAAGGCTCTAAATGTGGCCTTGTAAAAGTGGCAGCTGTAAAAAAGTGTCCATCCAGACACAAATGAGCAGGAGTGAAGCTTTTTCTTTATTCACGGGCTACAGGCTTAAAATGAATGCCCTTCCAGCTCACCGTGGTGCCCAAAGTAGCAGGGTTTCCATGTGCCAGTCAGATACTGAACCTGGGAACTTAAGCCTGAAGGCCAGGGAGTAGCCCCCGCCTATTGCAGTAAAAAATAATAAAAAAAAAATTGGGCCAATAATGTCACATTTGACTTTTGTTGATGATAAGCTATTTCTGGCGTAAAGCAAATGTAAAGGCAGCGCAGCCTACATCATAGGTTTCAAGGGGAAATCAGAGTCTCCTGGGTGTTATGTCAGCAGGTAGACTTAAAATTTGAAGTTGCTTTCTTGAAACACTCACTTCCCTTTGTGACTTACCACAGATGAATGATGGCACAGTTTAGCTCGGGGAGGGGGGGACATCACTTGCATCACTGCCCAAAGAAAAGCCACGGAGCTCCGCAAGCCGGTGCAGTGGACAGCATTGGTCTGTGTACGGCTGTGACAGCCACCTCAGCAGAGAAATTCCGGATCACGATAAAAGGAGGGGCAGAGGAGATTTCATGAAACAACTACGATCAGCGTAGTCTAGATCAGAGCTCTTTACACCTGGAAATGCATGACTGCAGACTTTGTAGTCATGCAGTCCTGTTTACATTAAAACTCCATTTCCAGTTTTTCTTTCAAGGTTAATTAGCCTTGGTGGTTGCTAAGGATGTTTTTGTTGCTAAGGATGTTTATTGTGGTAAGTTCAAGTATATACAACATTTCTGAATTGGTACGGCCCCCTTCACAAAGTCTTACAGTCTCTTTCTCCAGGGGTGAAACAGGGATTCCTTCTCTCCCTCATCCTTTTATTGCTTTCCACTAATGCAGCTATACTATTGGTGACAAGCAATTTTCTGATGTGTATAAAACTCTCCTCTACCCTACTGAGTATAATCTAAATCAGATCTAAACACACATCCGTGCACTATAGTCATCTAAATTATTGACAAGCATGCTAAATACAAACAACTCTCAAACTCTGCCACTCTTTAATGAAGTCCAAAATTTGGCAAGTGTCCATGGTAAATATAAAAATTTTAAGGAAGTCTTCAGCCATAATTGCTACAAAAGCCAAGGTGTTTTAGAGCATGTTTGGAACACCTCTGTAGAATATTGTACAACAAGCAAAGCCAGTAAATTGTCTTTAATATTCTGTTCATGTTTAAAAGCAGCTGTAGCTGATTTGCTCCAAATAATATCTTAAAATGTTATACAATAAAATGCTCATCACCATGCATCCCGAGTACTTTGTAACTGGAAATGAACCTTGACCAAACTGCCTTTGAACTATGCAGTGAGCAGCTCCTTAATTAAAAGTAACATTGTTTTGTGACAACTGAATTAAGAAGGCATAATGTCAGGCTATAAACTAGTTTCCATCCTATTTTTAAGGGGGATCTAGAATGTGAAAGTAGAATATTACAGTCATATTTTGTAAGTTATTTAATGCTGGAATGTCTGCTTTCCAGGGCATTTATTCAGCATTTCATACATTTTAAGTGCTACCAGAGTAAAGCAGTGCTGTAGTGAGATTGATTTTCATAAAATAGTAGGCAAACGGCAGCAATTAAGGCCTCTTGAATATTTCTGGCAGAATTTCTCTCTAGAATAGCAACTTTAATATGTGAACTTAATTATAGTATCTTAGTATATCCTCCTTATATATATTTTCTTGTGTACATATGAAATGACTGTTGTCCTTTGTTTCTTCTCTTGGGTTTGTAGTTTTTCGAGTACACATCCCATAATGAGATACGTTACAACACCCGACAGCCAGAAGTCTGTGCAGCAGTCGATTCAGGGACTGACTACTTGACAATGTACTTGTGTCAAGAAGATGTCCACAGTATTCCTGAAAACCAGAAGTTTGTTTTCAGAGAGGTAAGTGTGCCTGCTTGGTTTGGGGTTTGTTTTTTTGCGAGTTGGAGAATTGTT
>VZTL01037843.1:4501-17930 GCA_013400535.1 Scopus umbretta | reverse complement strand
CACAGATGTTATGCTGTCCCTTAGGGGATATTCCATCCGTAAAAGAGGCAAAATTTCAATGTATTTTGACGGTGTAGAAGAGTCTCCTTGTGTTTCCTGAGGGTGTGAATAAAGCTGAATGTTTCTGGCAGGTGAGAGTTGCCGAGGAAAAATAATAAATAATGATATATTAAATAGTGCTGGACAACAAAAAACAGCCCTGTGTGATTCAGAAAAGGAATGTGGACAGTAGTTCACATTTTGTATTTTACTGCATGACAATCACAGATATGCAGAATTCTTCTCTAATGGAGGCATAAAATTTTGAAGAGCTCAGGGCTAGAAGAAATTATACATAATTGAATGCTTACTATGAAAACATAAATTTGTTCTTCTCTGCATTAAGTACCACACCAGCTCTCACAAAATTAGGTACCTGCCTAAGCCATTTCAAGGGTACATTTTAGTTTCACACCCACAGCGTTCTAAGAAACTAGAAAGAACTCTGCCTCTGCCATGTGAAAAGAAATACACATCAGATGATACAAGTCCAAAGCATTCTAGCTGCAAACCAGAACAGAGCCTGTATACTGCACTTGAGCTCTGACAATAACACTGTATTTATAACTGAAACCATTTATACTGACTCTTCATGTGGGTGGGAAATATAGACAACAATAAAACAGGAAAAAATAACATTAATTTTTGCTCCAGGGAATAGGATAGGATTAGTGAGAAGGAGAGAGTACAAAAGCCCTTCAGCAACGTATTGTATTCCTACCTTCATTTCTCCACCTTCTAGAGTATTGCGTCAAATCATAACCCATATGACATTTCTGCAGAAACAGGTCTGAAGATCACAGTATAGCAAAAAATTAGTCCTCAGGCGTTACATACTAGCTCAGCATTTCTGAACTGCAGCAGCACTGTATATGAGTTAAAGGGCTCCTAGATCAGATCTGGATCTATATAAATGTTTCATCAAATAATACAGTGTTAATTGAATACACCATTTCACTAATAAATTATTGCCAGAGATGCTACAGAATGTTGTATGCATGACCTCCATTACAAAGTTTATATATTCCAGTTTATGAATACTTAATTATAAACTAATCTGTAATACACCAAAATAATCAATCATGTATATAAATCTCACTGATATTAACTTATTATTAGAAAAAGTAATATCTATTATATTTTTCATAATTTATTTATAAATATGCCCTTCATTTAAATTTTTAATTGATTTTGAAAATTTGCAGTGACAATATATGCACATGTTACTTTAGACTACACATGTTAATTTAGACTATGCAAGCTATGCAGGTCCTAATTTTCTAATTTATAGAAAATAGAAATAATTTTCTAAAACTAGTCTTTGGCTTATGTCACCTGTTTTTACCAACTTCAATATTTTACAGCATCCTTTCAAATGTAAGTGTAGTTCAGATAGGAAAAAATAGAAATAGTCTTTTTTTTTTTCTTCTTCCAGGAGATCAGTATAGCCTTAGTCTACACTGTGGGCAGCATACAGTGGTCTTGGTCTTCTGATGTACTTTGACTTTAAATGTTATATACCACTCTCTTACAAGACATATGTACACACTCCCATCAAGTCAGGTAGACAGGTGAAAAGAATGAAGCTTTCTTACATGCCACTATCTATTTGTGAGCTTATGCTACTCAAGGGCTTGCAGAGTTCTGCTACTCAAGGCTTCCTGTTTTAAGAAGGCATTACATGCAGAATTCAACTGTAGTTCCACATCTGTAATATTACTGACATGAGCAGGATTTTAGTCTTTGTCAAAGCTTGGCATAGACTAGCACTTCAGTTATCGTTTGTGTTGGTAACAAGCTACAACAAGACACATTTTATATTGCAACAAAACTCAGAGAGTAACATGAACTGAACTTTGTATATTATCATTAATGTCACCAAATGACAGAACTTGTTAGAACTAAAATCTTCCATCTAAGAACATATGGAAATTTAATTTTATTGAATAAAAGTTGAATCACTGAAGACCAGGCCAATCACCTACAGCCTGAAGTCCTCTAAACAAAGCAAAATCTTCATACTTCACATCACTACCACAAAGGTTAGTAGGCAGAAGAAAAATGGACAGATCACTAGCATTAAGGAAAGGAAAGCATCCTCTCTCTCTGCCAGGGGTCAAGTAGCAGTTTTCATCCCTCTTCATGATGAGCATTCTTTGTAAACTGCTAATTGCTCAACACCTACCACACTACACTTCCTAAAACATGAACGTATGCTCCAGTAAGGATGCTTTCCTGAACATTATGACAGGATTTAGTTACTGACACTTTTCCCTGCAGAAGATTACATTTTTTATATAATTTTTGAGTCTTACAAGACTTATATAAATGCTTCACAGAAAAAATAAACAAGTTTGGTTTCAATGACTTCAGTAAGACTTAGATTTCACCTCAAAAATCTAAGCAGCTTATGCAGGACACTGTTAAATGTGGCCTTTACTATAAAAAATAACCTAGCTGCTAAAATGACCTTCATATTCTTCTGGAGTGTATCATTATCTGGTGTGATAACTCTGAGGTGGCAAAAGCCATTCAGCTGGGACTTCACTGGACTGGTGTAATAGCGTCTAAGGGTCCATCTACACAGTCATTATAGTCTGAATGTTAAAAATTTGCCTTCACTTTGCTTTCTGTGCATATGAAATTCATGTTTGTCCAGCTGTTCAAAACACAGACATCTCATGCAAGGCATCTGTACAGAGATGAATTTCACTTATGATTTTTACCGTTATGGTTGAGAGAAGAATTTTCCCACTATCTAATGGTGATATTTGGTTCCTGAGTAGAGAAAGTTAAAATGAAAATAGGGCAAGAGACAATTAAAGACCTCTGTTATAAACCAACGGAACAGAACAACTATGTAACATAGTTTAATGTGCTGATGATTAAAAACTTGCCATTAAACAAGAAAATTATTTAAAAATACAATTTAACAAGTGAATGCCAGCAAGTGCCTAAGTAAGGATTTTACTACGTTCTTTCTAACATCTTAAAGGAAGCCTCATGGGCAAGTAATATCCTTTTCAGATTCATCAGTGAGGAATAACCACGAAGGCATTGCTATAATCTATTGTCCCACCCCTCAAACACTTCTCTAATGGGAGTTTAAACAAGGAAAAAAAATAAAGCTACAAAATGCTTCACAAAAGTAACATTAATTTGAAAGAGCAAATTCCAGCAAAGTATAGAAATTGGAAGTTGGGCGTGCTAGCATGCCCACATGACTCATGGATGCATTAGCAGAATATATTCCCAGTTGGATCTGAACTGACTTTTATTTTTCAAACACACTTTCATCTTGATTAATGCTTACCTTGTTTTAGGCAATAGGCTTTGGCAGGGAAGAGAAAGGAATTTCTTTTCTTTCCCACTGACTTTTAGAGACATCTCAATCTGGAATGCTTGCTAGACTTCCCTTTGAGCCTGAAAACTGCTGGCTTGCAGGACATATAGTGTTCCTACTCTTTTTTTCTCATGTCAGATTAATTTCTGCTATCATCTACCTCTTCAGTTGCCTTGCCAGTTATGATTTAGTGAGGTTAGCCTCTCTGCTTTTCTTGGGTGTCAAATGGCAACACAGAGTTTAGAGGGAGTTTCAGAAGTCCATTGCAGTAATAGCACAAGATTAGCCAGAACACACAACAAACCTGAACACAGGAACAATAATATTGCACAACTTCAAATTACATGGACAAAGTGCATTCTCTGACGTGAAAATAATTTGTTCCTTCAAAAGAGTATATATACTCATTCTAGAATCATACTGTAGTTGAATTGAGTCTTTCTGACTTCAGAGTTGTCCAAGAAAAGGGAACAGCCTGAGAGTTTTATAGTGAGAGAATTTTAACCCCCGCCAAAACTGTTTCGCTAATTGAGGGATGTGAATTTGGACACATTATTTACAACTGTACAGCACAGGCACAATCTATTAAAAACAGTATTTTGCAGCTAGTCTCAGGTATGCAAACTTAATAATCCTGAAGGAAGCCCAAAAGCACAGTGCAACTCTGAAATACAGTCTATCTAAAAAATCTAATTTAAAGCTTTTTGGAGAGGAGAAAATTAATGGAAAATCTTTATTCTTAATAAAGAAATTCCAAATTTATATTTTCCCATTCAGAAGAAATGAAAACAAGTCTTTAGATTTATATGAAAGCACAGTGCAACTCTGAAATACAGTCTATCTAAAAAATCTAATTTAAAGCTTTTTGGAGAGGAGAAAATTAATGGAAAATCTTTATTCTTAATAAAGAAATTCCAAATTTATATTTTCCCATTCAGAAGAAATGAAAACAAGTCTTTAGATTTATATGAAAGCACAGTGCAACTCTGAAATACAGTCTATCTAAAAAATCTAATTTAAAGCTTTTTGGAGAGGAGAAAATTAATGGAAAATCTTTATTCTTAATAAAGAAATTCCAAATTTATATTTTCCCATTCAGAAGAAATGAAAACAAATCTTTAGATTTATATGAATGTAGATGGAATTATTTTAGTTTTCTCAGCCATTGGAAGTTTAGTTGGTTTGGGGTTTTTTTGGAAATATTTCTACAGTACTTCGCTTATTCTAAGAATTACCCACTTATAAGGTATCATGGGAGCATGGCCAGAGAATCCAGCAAATACAAGGAAGGTATACTATAAATGAATGACGACTTACACCTGGCACTGTAGAAATTTAGCATTTCCCATTGAAAGATTAAGTTTTCACAAAAACAATTTATAGTTGGTTTTTTCATTTGGTTCTTTTTCCAAGAAAAAGTCAAAATTTCTCCCCAGATAATTTTATGAAAATTCTACATTAGTCAAAACCCTCACAGGAAAGTATTGCTGTAACAATTTTTCAGCCAGTTCTTAGCTCAATTTGGAATCTCAAAAGTGAGATAGAAAGCAATTATGAAATTGATTTTGAAAATGCACAGCAGGGGTGTGAAATCTTCTCTCACCTTTGCACCGTTCAAGAGCAACTCATTCAAGATCTGTGTTAGTGAAAAGAAAATCAAGCCCATCTTTTGGATGCTGAAGTTCATTTCAAAAGACCTTGAACTGAATTAAATTTTCTGCTGCACAGACAGCAGCAGACTTGGTTTGATATCTCTTTGCCCAGGGGCACAAAGCCTGATTTGCTTCTGAGTTAAGGGAGCACTACAGTTTCCTTATACCCAAATTTATAGGGATATATTAATGTCCTGTAAAGGTAAGCAAAGTGATCAGAGTAAGCACATAGTAAGCACGTATGCCAATATTCAGGTGCTCTGCTGATCAACATGACACAATGACATTCAGTGTGGGTGTAGCCATGATGCTGACTCAGAGAGTGTGCCTCACAGGGCTGAGATGCTGCAATAAAAAGGTGGAGGGCTTCAGCTACCTTTCTCTGCCTCTCTCAGAGTCAATGCCTGATATAAGTAGAAATGAAATATGAGGAGAGAACTCCTAACAAGAAGTTTTTCAAAAGTAGAAAAAAGCCAGGGCAGGAGTTCAGATTTGACTTCAAATTACATGTTTGTATGGATGGATATTTTACTATTTTTTCCAAGTTAATTTCTCTTATATCAAGGAGCTTAGTAAATATTTTGGTTTTTCCACTGTCATTTCAGATATCTGCACAAAGCATAAGATTTTAACTGTAATGTCTAAACAATTGTTGTGTTTTAACCCCAGCTGGCAACGAAGCACCACACAGCCACTCGCTCGCTCCCCCACATTGGGATGGGGGAGAGAATCAAGAGAGTAAAAGTGAGAAAATTTCTAGGTTGAGATAAAGACAGCTTAATAGGTAAAGCAAAAGCCATGCACACAAGCAGAGCAAAACCAGGAATTCATTCACTACTTCCTATCGGCAGGCAGGTGTTCAGCCATCTCCAGGAAAGCAGGGCTCCATCACACATAATGGTTACTTGGGAAGACAAGCGCCATCACTCCGAACGTCCTCCCAGCTTATATACTGCACATGACATTATATGGTATGGAATAGCCCTGTGGCCAGTTTGGGTCAGCTATCTTGCCTGTGCCCCGTCCCAGCTTCTTGTGCACCTGGCAAAGCATGGGAAGCTGAAAGAAAAAGTCCTTGACTAGTGTAAGCACTACCCAGCAACAACTAAACCATCAGTGTGTTATCAGCATTGTTCTTATACTAAATCCAAAACACAGCGCTATACCGGCTACTAGGAAGAAAAGTAACACTATCCCAGCTGAAACCAGGACAACAATATAAAGATAAATAAAGTAATACACAAAATACACATTACTGGCAATGTTCAGCAGGACATTTAAGTCAATGGGACTTCTCACAAGCCGAAAAATTATCATCTACTTATGTGTCTAGTTGAATCCCAGCCAATAGGCTTCATTATACTCTTTATGGTTTTTATCATTTTGACCTTTACCGCACAGTAAATTTTGCCCTTCTTGTGGTATTTATAACAGGTTCTATGCCATACTTTCAAAGGAGATTATCGCAGATTTATCTGCTACAATTAGAAAAGGATGAGCTTACAGCGGACTGTAGCGGTTGCACTCCACAGAAAAATGCATATTTTATATATTAAAAAATTATTATCCTTAAATTAATAGACCATTTTAAAATTTGTTGTATTAATGATGGAAATTACATTAATAGAATGCAATTTACACATTTTAATTTCTTGAACTAAAGGTGACTCAATCAACATACAAAACCTGTAAGATCCATTAAGACTTTCTTAAAAATAATATAATCTCAGGCATTTAAGAAAATAAAAGTGGATTTTTAGGTCTGATCATTCATTTTCCCATCTACCAAATTATAATGTTACAATGAAGCTACAGTGTGAAGTTTTGAGTGTTTTTTTCCACAGTCATGTTTCTTATTATTATTTTACTATTCTTCATTGTTTTCAACTGCTCAGTCCTGCATATCATGAATGAATTATTCAAGAAACCATATAGGCTATTTAACTATTGCCTATTAGGACCAGTTTCCCTAAGATGCATCTATAACCTGTAAAAGAAGATAACTCAGAATACCTGAAGTTAAGTTTCATTTCCAGTCACTTGTCTTATTATCATAAATAACTTACTGATTCTATGCAAAAACTCTCATAAAATTACAGGTTTGGAAGAAAATAGCCAATATAAAAATTCAAGTTGAACAATTCAACTGTAAATAATACAGTTTTACAATAAAAGGTGTCAGACAATCTTGACCATTGATTAGTGTGCTTCATGTATACAACACATAATGGTTTTATATGCATGCATGTGTGTGTGTGTACGCTACATATATTTTCAGTACATGTAAGTTCAATCGGACTGTACAGCTAAGGCGCCAAAGCACTTAAAATTGCCAGCCACTAATTTACATGAGTCAACTAGTTACATTTAAGTCACACGTCCATACTTTTTATGAATTTCCATAGAAGCAACAAATCTAAAATGAGATGCTTGGATAATACTAGCAAGTATATTTGATANCACCAGGCAGCTTTCCAGCCACTCCTCCCCAAGCCTGTAGCATTGCATGGGGTTGTTGTGACCAAAGTGCAGGACCCGGCACTTGGCCTTGTTAAACCTCATACAATTGGCCTCAGCCCATTGATCCAGCCTGTCCAGATCCCTCTGCAGAACCTTCCTAACTCTCAAGCAGATCAACACTCCCACTCAACTTGGTGTCATCTGCAAACTTACTGAGGGTGCACTCGATCCCCTCAGCCAGACCATTGATAAAAACATTAAACAAGGCTGGTCCCAGTACTGAGCCCTGGGGAACACCGCTCATCATGGGCTGCCAACTGGATTTAACTCCATTCACCACCACTCTCTGGGCATGACCATCCAGCCAGTTTTTAACCCAGCAAAGGGTACACCTACCTCCACCATAAGCTGCCAGCTCCTCCAAGAGAATGCTATGGTTCTGCTAAAGGATATTTTCAAGACTGGACACAGGTTGACTAAGTGTCAACCCTTTTTATTCTTTATTATTAGCTAGGATTTCATTGCAATTCAGCCCATACAAACAGAGCAAGATTGTAAGCAGAGTTCATTTCTCATACAGATACTTAAATAAATTATGAAAGTTGTCTTAAGAACCAGCACATGGAACACGCAGTTTGATAGAGTGGGCTGTGGCAGTGAACACTGCATCATTTTGTATTATGAATTCTATTTTGCACTATGCCTGAAGCAGATTATGTCTCAAACAGGTTACTGTAATGCATTTGAAACAGATGTGGAAGGAAGATTGATGGACTGTTATAGGAAATTGAAAGCCAAAATGGCAAATAAAAGGCCTTAAACTCAGAGCCTCATTCACTAGTTTTTCTACAAAAAGGTTCATGGGTGGGGTGAATGTGCCAGAGCCCCCCAGAAGAGCACATGAGCCAGAGCACAGTCTTTCTCTGAGCAGCAACCAAATTTTCATCTTCCAGGAAACATTAGGAAACATATTTCAGGAACAATTTTATCGATTTGCAAATTTATTTTTTTTAAGTGATTTTGCCTTAGAAATTCCTCCACTATGTGTATATTTCTTCCTTTCCTATGTTGTCTCCAAGGAGTAAATCGGTAGCCAAGAGTGAGTGTATACTGTACATTTGCCAAGAGATGCTAAAGGATCTACAGCCTAATAGGAGCTCTGAGGAAGCATGCATAAGTGATAGAAAGGAAACACAGCAGGCAGAGCATCTCATGGGGGAGAGCCTGAGTCACATTAGCTGTAGGATTTGCAGTGACAGGACTTTGGAATCACCCATTTTGATGAAGTGGATTGAGCCTGGATGTGTGCTCTGAACTAGATGCCACCCAGAAGCAATTGATAAGAGAAGCACAATTCTGTTTATCTATTTAGTCAACAATAGTGCTCAACTTGAAAAACAAAGCTGGCAAAATAAAATCATGCCAAGCAAGCTGGAACACTATGTGAAACTTTCAAAAACCCAGTCTTGTAGGAAGGATACCTTTCCAATCCTCCTCCATTTAGTGTTTAGCACGTGGAATCTTTATTCTGTGGTCTGTCAATGGTCTGTCTCATTAATATTATTCAGCATTGACCTGGTTTTTGTAGTATTTGCACTTCCTTCTAACAAAAAACAATGCTGTGCTATTACACTGTTTAGATTTAGATACTCAGGTTAGAAAATCCAACTCACTCCATGGAATTGCTTACTCTTTTTCTAGCAAAAACCCCCTACTTAAAGATGTTCTGAATTGCACTTAAGACTATTTTGCCTGAAGCAAATTGGGCAAATATCTTCCATCCTGTCCGTTACAAACAGGAGGGTTAGAGCACACATACACACACACACACAGACAGGAAGTCATACGAACTATTAAGTAAGCATTCAGTCCTCAGCCATGTCCTAGGGCTAGAGTCCAGCAACTTGTGGGAGGGCACCATGCCAGCCTCACAGATGGACCTACATATGGGTAGTCAGGACATCATGTGAAGCCATCAAGTATGGATACTAAGGGCATGATTCCAACCTAAGAACATGAGCTTCCTGTGAAGGTTAAGGGGATGTTAAGCTGGATTTACTTTCAAAAATAAAGAATAAATTCCACTGCCATGTCCAGTAACAGTTATGTGCTTAGTTAATCAGGTGGAGTTGTTGGTGGCTAAAAAGAGCTTTTTTCTAACGGAATTATTATGATGTAAAGTTTTAACATTCCACAAGGGAGATTTCATTCTGACAAATAAACATGTATTATTTTCAGGGAGATGTAGTTAATAATGATTTTGCACTGGCAGTGCTTTGACCCTGCAACACCATCTGGCTTGTGCCTTTTCCCTAAAGGAGACAGGAAACAGCTATTTGAGCAGCCAATGTGGCCCAGATAGCCAAATGCATCCTCCAGCAACCATTACTGGGAGGGTCAGAGTTGGGAAAAACTGCCCTTTCCTGATGAGGAGACAAAGAGAAGAGCAGAGGCACAGCACCTCCACACACATTGCCCTGGAGAGTACTGAGCTAGCATTGTTGATGTATCTGAGTGAAAAACAGGCATGTGCATCCCACAGCCATCTGCTGTTATGTCCATCAGCAGGAGACAGAAAGAGGTTAGGAGTCATGCCTTGTGAATTTAATTCACTGCTACACCACCATAACTCAAGGATGGGCCAAAGCCTGCCACTGATGGCCAAAGCCATTCCAGGATTCCACTTCTTGCTAACATCAGAGCATAGAAATCTGAGTAGATCATGAACAGCTTTTGAAATTTTACCAATTGACTAAGTAGAGCACATGAAATTTTATTCCCAAGTACAGGGGAGAAGCAGCATCTTGGTTTATGGAGCACTGTGTATTCAGAGCAAAGTTGGGCCAGGAAGCACTGAATTCCTCTTTCAATTGAAATGAGATATTTGGAAGAAACATTAGAACTTTATGAAGATGAACAGTACATAGGTTTTGTTGATTAAAAGGACTTGTCTGTTTCTTCCAGTCTTGATCTAAAAACATAGAGGGAGAACCACTGCTTACTCTTATGGTTCTTTCCAGAGGATACAGTCTGAATTATCTGCTTGCAGCTTCCAGACATCTAGGTTCTTTCTGGTACTCAGCATCTCCTTTGTATTCAGCACTCTTTCTATGAAGTCACTGATTGGGATGCAAGTGACTTCTCAAACTAGTTTTCACTAAACAACAAAGATTGACATCTTTAAGATTCACCAAAGGAATTTTCTGAAGAATGCTATTCCTCTGCTCTTTTTTATGCCCTCTCCAATTTTTCAATGTCCTTTAAGAATTCAGAAAATGTATGCAGTAATCTAGTTTTAGTCTCCCCAGTGCTATATATACATAGAGAAAGACTGACTTCTTATTCCACCTCTTTATTGCAGACTTTGCTGGTCATTCTTACATATTATCCTATTATTTCTTTTGTGAGACTACATTCCAGGATATAGCTACCATTTTTTATTTTAGCCTATGTGCCCTGGTTCTATAACTGTATGATTAAATTTACCATTTCAGAATGTATTTGTCCCACTCACAGAATAATCCAAATTCTTCTATTTTGAGTCATTACCATGTCATTAGCAACTTCACAACTAGTTTCTGAAGCATTCAAACATTTCATAGAAGTGGTTTCATATTTTCTCCAGATCTTTTCAAAGCAAATTAATGCTATTGTGGTCATTTCTGTGGACTTTCACTAAAAACTCTGGCACTGAATTGTGATTCTCCATTAATGACTTTTTGGAAGCTCTCAGTCAAATTGTAAACCATGTAATGAGCTTTTTATAAGTACAGTACTATTACTTTATTAGAATATTGTATAGCAATCACTAGAATACCTTACAAAAGCATATGTCTGTAATGGCTACTTTTTTTATACAAAGAATATAATCATCAAATCAGATTTCTTGGCCATTAGTAATGTCTGCATTACCATACTGAGTGACATTAATTATATCCCTGTCAGGTATTCTTTATTAAATTAATCTAACATCACAAGTTTCATTATTTTGCTTAGAATTGATGTCAGGCTCACTGCCATACAGTCATTTCAACCACTATATCCCTTTACGAATGCTGGCACAACATTAGCATTGTTCCAACCTTCTGGAACTTTGCCCAGCAAGATTTGTTAAGAGGTTACATTAGAGTTGTAGACCGCTGAGTTGTAGACCTAGACCTTTGATTACAATTTTTCCAAGTTTGTTGATGGTTTGGATCTAGCAAAGAATTGCCACATTTCAGAAATATTTCTTAAAGGATCTATCTGGTTGTTGCATAAAAATTATCATATACTTACTAACAATTTTATATACAGCTGTAGCTATTGGGATTTTTATGGACTTTCACTATTTTTTGCTTAATTATATTTTGCTTAAAGTATTTACACACCGACTTACTCTTCTTAGTCTTGCTCTGATGCTGTCACATTCCTCTATCAACTTTCTGTATTTCGGATGTGTATTTACTTTCTCCTTTCTCCATTCACTATATGCCTGTTAATTCCTATTTTCTACCTTTACTTTTGCATTCAATACAGATGGACTTGCAGCTAAGATTTTCAGCATCTTTGAACCATTACTCTTTTGTTATCTAACATTTTCATTAAGAACTCCAATTTTTCATTCATATATTTGTCTGATTTCTCCTCTCAATGATTTCCGCTTAAATTTTTCTCAACCATAGAAAATTACCCATTTAGAGGAATCATCATTTTACTGCTTGGGATGGTTCTTTGTCTGTCTACAATGATTGCAATCAGGTCATGAAAACCACCCCTAGGGCAGTCATGAACTTCTAGTCCAGTAAGATATTCATATTTATCAACTCTAATGAGATCTTACATTAAAAATACATCACGTAGGGTGTGTAGACTTTCCATTAGGAAACTTTTTTTCTTTTTACAAAATTTTAATATTTTAGTAGTGTATTTGACAGTCCTCCAGTACATAGACCTCCCACCACATTTATTAATATGTATTCAAAATCCCATGATTTTGTGTTATCAAGAACTCCAGAATATCATATCTCTTCTAGCTACTTTATTTGTCCTGGGAGGTTACATCCACTTGTTTTACAATCCCAGTAGCTTGACTACTCCCATCAGCTTTCAGGATTGGCTTTCTTGGTGATGAGGGTTTCCAGATCATCGTCTTTGTTACCAAGACCTCATGATGGCTATTTCATACAACAAGAATACTGTGTTTTCTGTCTGTCTGTTCTCTGCCTTCAGGCACATTTTGCTGGATTACAGTTAAATACTATAATGCACACACTATGACTTTACATCTGACGCTCTATGAGATTACTTATTTGGGGGTTTTGTGTATTTCTAACTACCCATGATCAACTCTCTTATAAAGAATCAGGAAGGGTATGTTTCCATAAGTATGATTTTCCAAGGCTATGATTTCCATGAGAAAGGCACCTATATTTAGAAAATGTTACTCCTTCCACTTGGCCAATGGAGTTGGATGCACATTGCACTTGTGAAAGTGCAGCAATGACAACATTTCTCTTTTGCCTCAGGGGACCTGCTCTTGATCTGTTTTCTGTATCACCCTTCTTACTGTAGGGCTATTTAATGCCACCTTCTTTTTAATATCTATTAAGAACTGTATCATAAAAAGCCCTTAATCTCCCTGAAATGGCACAGTGTAAGTGAGAACAGAATCTGGATCACTCCTTTACTTCATAGTATATTCTGGACTAATACCTTGAACGAATGAAACAAATTACTGAGATGGAGTTCTGGCTTTTTTTTTCCTTTTTTTTCCCCTTCCATTCTGCTTTGTAAGGTTATTCAATTAGCTCCTAAAATAGTTTATGTAGTTTAATTTGGGGAAATAAATGAGGTTACTTTCACAAAAATGCCTTAATCTGCACTTTTTCTGCAAGATGGACAATATTCAACAAACCTGAGCTCCCTTTTCTCATGAACATAATAAGACATTTCT
>VZTL01037841.1:22162-43298 GCA_013400535.1 Scopus umbretta | reverse complement strand
TTTATGGCTGAAGCTGCATTTATATACATCATTTACCTTGCTCTATACAATTTGCTTCCAGATTGTTAGGATAAACTACAAGCAGCCAGAATATGAGGTAATGGGGACTTTTTCTCCATTATGGGGAAGAAAGTGGGGAATATTGGATATTATGGGGGATAATGGGGACCGACAGCTAAAAAATTAGTTAATAGAAAATTAGTTGAGTGAACCATTGCTCAGCCTATCTGTTCATCCATTAAGCTAAGACAGAGAATATTGATAAGCAGGGTTTTTTTTTGCCTATTAACTCGCAGGATAGTGGTACAACATTTAACTCTTCATTAGCCCAATACTGTACTTTTGTGACAGGATCTACAGTATAAGCCAAATTTTCCTCTCTAGATGTTGGGGAGGGGCAAGGAGGAGGGGTGTTAAAGAAAGTTAAATTATATGGCAGAAAGATTCTGGACAGCAGCCTTAATACTAGAAAAAAATTAAGCTTAAATTAAGCCCTGAAATCCATAATTAAGGTACCGAAAAACATTTGAGTTTCATAAAAATGAGGAGTATTAAATCTACTATAGTAGCAGCTGCTAAGAAGTTTCAAATGCTAGGCCAAGAACTTACCTGTCCAAAAAGGGATGTTATTATTTTTAAAATTAATTTTTCAAAATCTTTGTCACATTGCAATACCATTAATTACCACCCACTTGTGCAGATATTCTTCATTAAACTAGAAAATGGATTAAACCATTCTTGCCCAACATTAGTCACCTGTTCAAAGGAAGATGAATACAAATGCCATGTTATCCTCTTAATGGAGAACACAAACTATATGGATGTATGCTGAACTGTCAATACCCATCTTTATTAAAGATGTGAGAAGGAACAAACAAGTAAGAGCTTAAGATGTTATCAACTGCAATCCCATACACTCCATACGCACCCTTGGGGGTGGGGAGGAAAAAATACTTTGCTCTAAGGTGAAATTTCAGAGAGAGAACAGCCCTTATCAACTATTAATGAGATGGTGTAAAAATAGCCTAGACGAAGCAGACATTGTTCGCATTACCACCCTAAATTTCAAGTTACAGAATCACAATATATAAGGGAAATTTAGTTTTATTAATGAGAATGCTCCAAAACATGCAGGACTGACAGAAACTGAGGCCCAGGCTGGCAGACACCTGGTGATCCAGACAGGCGCCCAGTCACCAAACCAGTCAAGGGGCTGTTCTTTTCTCTCAATAGCTTGAGATACTGTTGGAATTAAAAGTAGTCTTAAATGGTGGTAATGGCCAATTTCTTGAGGATTTTTCTTTCAGTATTACATCTCAGCATTTCCATCCCACCAGAATTAAAATGTACTATGTGAGGCTGCTTCTGCAGCTACATACTTGTTCTATATCAAAAAAGTACTGTGCAGCTCTTGTTTTTAAGGCCTTAACATTATTGGAATGAAAATATTTTAAAGCCTTTGCCCCTCCCATATTTTCTTTTCCACCTAGGTCTAACCCTTCTCCCCTTATCTCCAAGATACCATCAACATGCATTGTTTTGTGTTTAGCATATTCCAAGCACAACCCTCTCCAAGATGCCTGCATCTCTCTACTGCACTGCCAACAAAGGGTCATGTCAATCCATGAGGCCCCATCCTCATCACTGCTGGATGAAGCCAAACCACCCCATAATTCTTCCATAAACACCAACAGATTTGACTATCCTGCAACAGAAAAATATTTCTCATTTATCTACCACATTTGGTCTCCTGTAACTCCCAAAGTACTTCTCCTAAATGCTGCACTGCCTAATCACTTCTTACATATTTTGTATCTATGTATGTGTTCTCCTTTACATGTACCACTTTCCACTTATCTTCACAGAATCTTGTATTTTTTCTTTTTAGGTAATTTCTCCCCATAAATGTCAAGAAAGTGTTACATTCTAATCCTGTCTTCCCAAGCATCCAATATTCCTCCCAAGACAATGACACATACAAGTATATTCATTATTACTTCACATTTATTATTAACAAAAATACTGAATCAAAGGAAAGAGAAACTTTTCTGCTTCTTAAAATGCCAGTAATATATTTTTCACCACCATGTTGACTAGGCACAAAGAACATGGATTAGGGTCTCACTGTGCTAAACACTATGTAATAAACAGGCAGCCCCTGGAATAAGACATTTAGTATAGGTATACACCAAGACAACAAATGGATACAGAGCAACAGCCAATAAAAAATAATAATTTTTTTTGAAAGTGTATTTTGAATTCTTTGTATCTCAGCACATCACTGGTCTGACATAACAGCATTCACACTTACAGAAAAGAAACTCAGGAGAAGCTATTGTGTGAACTTACAGCATATCCGTTACCACACTGCATTGGCCTACAAATACTCACTTTCTGAAAAACTTCTAAGGAAATCTGCCTCATATTTGTAAATGGAGAATTCAGGTGAGAGACTGAGACCAGCAGTTATGCAACAGATAGATAGCACACACTAAAATACAAACATTTTGTGTGATGGAGGGCACAACTCTGCTAACATGGGTACACTTAAGTTTTTCAGGCACAATCACCACACCGAAGCACAGATACCGCATAGTGGGCTATCCTGTAAGTAGGCTATATACCCTTTTGCCTCTGGTCAATTCAAGCTTACCATATTAAGGCTGCTGTTTATGATACCTGAAATGTCTGAGAAAAGTTTGGACACGTCATGATGATGATATTTATATATACACCCAAGTAATACTTCAATGTCCAGCACAGAACCTGCTAGTGTATGGAGGACTAGCATAAATCTACTTCAGAAAAGTGAGAAATGATTCACAGTACCTGAATTATTTCAACTATGTACAAGCTTGGGACAAAACAGTAGGTTTAATAGATTCAAAAGACAATCTAGTTCATCACCTCTTAGGCATATACTATATCGTGCAAAGAAAGCTTTTTCCTTTTGTAAAAAAAGTCCTATCAGAAGATCATTGCTACTTGACAGTTAAAGCCTATGGCCACAATGCTTAGCACTATGTATTGGGGTTTTGTTTCTTGTTTGTTTTTTTTTTGTTTTGGGGTGAGGGGTCTTTTGTTGGTTTGGGTTTTATTCCCAATGCTGGATCAATGTGAAGAATGGAAAAACCCAGAACCACAGAATGGCTGAGGTTGGAAGTCAACTCTGGAGATCATCTACATTCAACCCCCCTGCTCAAGCAGGGCCACCTAGAGCAGGTTGTACAGATCCATTCCCCGGGTGGTTTTAGGTATCTCCAAGGAGACTCTACAACCAACCTGGGCAAAGTGTTTAGGGATCAATCACCTCACAGTTAGAAGATTTTTCTTATGCAAAATGAGAAATTCCAGCATTTCAAATTTGTGCCCATTTCCTCTTGCCCTTTCACTGGACACCACCTACAAGAGTCTTATTCATCTTCTTTGTTCCCTCCCATCAAGTATTTATTGGCAAGATCCCCTGTTAAGTAACACGAAAATTTTGTGAGCGAGTGCAGGAGTGAAGTGCAGAAAGAACACAGTGCAGCAGGCTTAATAAAAAAAAAAAAAAGGCTGCCTTCATCCTGCTTTCGTATTCTCAATTCCCATAATGATTTTCATATTATAAAACCAATTGCAATAAATAGAAAGTTTATTATTTGACATTGTGTTCAGTGCTTATGAAACCAAATTCTTCTTGCAAGGGTCCTTCTGTATAAAAAGCTGCATTATGTTTGGGTTTGGTTTTTTAATTTGCCTCATTTGAGCTTTACATGAAAGAAACATTGGAGGAAGATTAAAAAAAATCTTATTTTTTTTCCCCATATCACCGAGCATGCCCACATGAAGCAATTTAAGCATGTTTTCCTAGCAGGTCCGTGTGACTTGAGGATCTCTGTGAGAGATCTCTATCATCTCTATCCTCTGAAATGAAAGAGGAAACGTTCGGCAACCGTGTTGGTTTAGGTTGTGCGGTACCAACCCCTCCTCTCGCCTGGCCTCTTGCGCAGATGCCCGATACCCCGGGCAGGCACATGGCAATTACAGCCTGCAAAATTAGCCTTTTTAGATACTATAATACATAAAGGAGATCCCGTTCCTTCATTCAGCACCTTTGCTAATCGCTCACGCTTCAAGAGATGATCCCAGCACGACACCTAGTGGCAGCAGCATATTTAACCCCTTCGGTGCCTTTTAGGCAGGTTACTGTTTCCAAGAGATCCACACTTATTTTTAAGCGTGTTCTCTAGTTTACCTGCAACTGCTTGGATGCACTAAAGTAGTAAAAGCATGAGTATTCGCAAAATCAGGGAACTGCTTTTTTTCCCCTCCACTTTTAGCCCGAATTAACTGAGACATATCAGGAGCCTATCCAAAATACTAATATCTGAGTGACAATCAAATATCCAGTTACTATTAATTTCCTCACAACTTTTTAAATTCTGTTTCTGATCACACTCTCAGAAACAGTAATTACTCAACTAAATGATCTTAATGAGGCTGTAAATCTCTCTTCATGTTGAGGATTAATAGTACGTACAGACTTTCTAAATACTGCTTTGCTTCCGTAACTTGAAATGAGATCTACAAAAATATTTTGGCAACTAATTCCCACTGTCTCACTGCATCAGGAGATCCTGACATGCCGCCTGAAATACAGCACACTAATATATGTGTATAAACTATAATTTATATAAACAGGTGTTACAGGTGTTACCTCTATCATAATTGCTGTTAGATTATTGATAATGGCCAGATTATACACACACATACTCAAAATTGTAACCTTTTAAACAACACTAATAATATTACCTTTTATAGCCCAATATCTGCTTTGTTTCCCAACTGGTACTTTGATACCCATTTTTAATCCTCTCATAGAAAAATAATCTATAGAATTAACATGGTGGTGTTCATCTCTAAGATTAGTACAAATTCAGCATATCCACTAATGGTAAGAAGGGAAGAAAACTTCTTACCCAAAAATTGCAGTCCATTATTATTTGACATTCAGTAACAATTGTGTTGCCTGTAACAGAAACAATATTGTTCCTATCAGCTATATGGACAAGCAAAAGGTTATTGCAAACACATCACTTCTGTTTCCTTCAAATAAAATTTTAAAAATGCAACAACGACAAAAATCACAGCAGCATTAAAGCAAGATTCATTAATTTCATTAAATTTCCAGGTGAGAAGATGATCTTACAATATCACTCTCTACAGCAGGCCAGGACTTGATATAAAAAATGATTTCAAACTACACATTCTCAAATTTGGGGATAATACATTCTTAGATTGCAGTTATGTCCTTGAGGCTCAAGGTTCCTTATTAGTATACGCAAATATGCTTACAAAGTAGGAAAAAAAAAAAAAGCCTAGCAATATTCATTAAAAACATCACTGTGCTATTTTCTTCATTAGTCTATAGCAACCCCCCAAACACTAAATCCACAAAATAAACCAAGTGACCTGTTTTCTTGTTTTGAAGGGGATTTTTGTTTTCTTAGAACACTAGAATTGCAAATCCCTTAAAAACATCTGTAGGGTTCTTGACTGTGTGCATCAACTTCATTTATCCTAACCGGTGACTCTCTTGCACAGTAGTAACAGGTTCAGAGGAACCCTGTGCCTCCCTAGACTGTTTGCGTTCTGGAGTCGATGTGGCTTCCTTGCCTGAGAAGTGAAGGAGAAAGTCCCCTTTCAGGGCACCTCCTCCAACGTTGCAGACCCTTCTACAATCTTTGAGAAAGGCTTAAGAAAAGCAGAAACAGTCAAATTTGCTAATAGTCTAGTGATGTACAAAACCAGAAAACATTTGATATTTTGATATATGCCTTTTCAGTCTGACAAAGCAAGCCATAAAAAACCCTCAATAGTTGGAAGTAGTAGTCAGTAAAATTCAAACCTTAGAAAAAAAACAACAAAAGGAAGAATGCAAATTGACGGTAGCAGTAAGTGGAACTGCATTGAGATAGATTACTAGATAAATAACAAATCCTTCACAACATCAAGTCTTTAAAGCAAGGTTAGCTGTCTTTCTAAATAAGATGCTGCAAGTGTTAGGCTTACAAGATATAATCACAAAGAAATTCTATAAACTGGTAAGAGGATGGATATTAAAAAGGTTCGTTAATCATGAGAAATGACATTCTAGAACAGACTTCCAGCAGGAATACTGAAGCACCCTCCTTTTCAAAAAAAGAAAAAAAAAAAAAATTGATACATACATGAAAAAGATTTTCAAGCAAGCTTATTATATAAGACAAAAATTTTATCTTCGTGACTCCAGAGGTCCCCTTCTTATCATATACCACTGATCTTAAATTTATTCATCTCCTTTTCTTGAAAATTATGATACAGTAATTATTAGGAAGGAAAAATTTTGCTGTTGTTATGGATATTGAAAAAAATTCCTTGAGGCTCAAACAAGTATCAAAACCCTCAGCGTAAAATACTCTGCACAAGCAGCATCTGCTTTGAAAGTATACAGACTATCTAAAAAAAATTTAACAGGAAATAAGGGAAGACAGAAACATAAGCCAGGAGTACACAAGAGCAATGAAAATCTTTTGCTTCAGGTCACGTATTAAGAATACGAGAACAGCTTTATGTACCCTATTTCCTATCTCTGAACAGTGGCCAAAGACTGATGTCTAAAGAAAAAAAATAAACTTGAGTGATTTTCCCCTGAATACCCTTTGCCTCCAACACAGAAAAAAGAAGTTAGGAACAGAACCCAAACCTTCTAATTTTTGATCCAATGTTTTAAAAACAAGATCTGCACAGTGCATGATTTTTTTTTTTAATATAGAACAAGTGCATATCTTTAGCAACAGTCTCATATAGAACATTTTGATTCTGGCAAGACAGAAATGCTGAAATGGGGTAATTAATGAAACAATAATCTTCAAGAAATTGGCTTTTACCACCATTTAAGACTATTTTTAGTTCATTATTTGCGCTGGTTAACTCTCTAATAAACTCACTTAGTTTCCTTAATTGGCTATTTTTAAATTATAATTTTAGCAAACTACTGAGCTGGCAAAGAGATATCTATTCAGATCAATTCCTTTTACTTGAAGTTACTGCCAAGTGATTTTACCATCTGGACATTTACCTCTCTATCAAATGAGTCACCACCACCAAAATACTTAATTAGTGTCACATGAACAGTTGCTTGAAGAGGAAAAATAAATAAGAAAAAAAAGTCAATTTTTCACAAGTGCCTAAGCAAGATATGAGCTGTTAAGTCCTGTTTTCAGAAGGCCGTGTTCATCTCATTTACTTTAAGTGAAGCTTAAAAGTGTAGGCACTTAGCCTAAGCTTGGTAGCTTAATGAACTACCCACCTTTGAGCTGTGCCACAGTAACTAATAAAACTCATGTTCTTAAAACAATCCAACGGATTTCTCTGCAACCTATATGGACTCATAATAGACTTTTTGAATACTCCATTAGTCTCCCTTACCCATCAGCCAGCCATTAGCCAGAACTTACAACTTCACAACTCATCCAGTTAAACACAACAGGACAACATTTTAACTGTTTCAGATACCTAACACTCCAAACCATATTACTTGCTTATTTAAGCTAAAATGACTGTCTTTCAGTTCCGTGGATAAAGAGCCCTCCTAAGTGATGTTCTGCTGACTGATTTTGGGGTGCAGCATCTACTAGAATTTCAGACGAGACAGTATGGGGCTGTAATATCACCTGCTCTAGCCATGGCAGTGTGAACCTCCACCTAAACAACTGGGTTCCCCCAGCACTGGCAAAACTTCTTCAGTTAGGTAACATATCAAAATGTATTCTAGGTGGCAAAGTATGTAATCTTTCATTTCCAACCCAAAAACTTAGTAATAAGAAAATTAATTTTATTTATACTTACATACTTTATAGATACCATCTAGGAGCAAGAGTAAAAAGGTTTACAAGGCAATTGAACAGATTATTTCAGTATGCATAATAAATATAAGGGTATAATGCTGTTCAATTTTCATGCTTCACAGCAGAAACTAAACATGGAGTTCAGAAAGAAATTTTCCCAAGATCATTAATTCCCTAGTTTGGGGTGATTTGTACTTTTTGAAAAATACCCATTATTATAGTTGCCCCCAGGACAAAACAGGTAGGTGTGCCACTAGTCTGACAAGATAGGGCAGCTCCTAGATATGCTCCTAGGTTTAAATCTGGCTGAGTGACTATAAAAAGGATGGGACTTGCCAACTTTTTTTCTATGCCTTGCCTGGGATGAGGGGAAGCTGGGGGGAGCTGTTATTGATGAGGGTTCTTTGAGGGAAGCTTGTTGTTTCAATCAAATTTCACTGTAACTACTGTTGCTACCTTAGAGGTTCAGTAGATAGAAATTGCTGATTTCATTTACAAGGGACTTTTTCAGACCACGGAGGAGGACACTGTCAGCATGGTGACAAAGGAAGATTGAATTGTTACAGCCACAGTAACAGTGGCTTCAAGATACAGAGGTCATCACTGAATCCTGCTGATGTGACTTTGCACAACTACATGTTACCACACAGTAAATGCAGGTCTGGATCATTTGGAAGTGACATTGTATACATCACCTGTTCAAGTTCTGTATGATCAACAATACATAGCTGTTACAACCAAGCTTTGCAAATAATGTTAAAAGCCAGACTAGTATTTCCTGTATTCATAGACAATAAGAGTGAAATTACTTTACCATTTTTTAAAAGCATTTTCATTACTTAGGTAAGGCACTGAGACAATATTAAAGACAAAAGCTTAATAGACATAATTATTAATAATGAGGCATAAAAATTTTAAAGGCAGCCTTCTGATCCATGTAATATAGTAGTCATTAATAGGATCGCAATAATTAGCTTAATTTATTATCATCTTTAATGAGATTATTTTTCTGACTTGAGATAACAGATATAAATTAAAACACTCAAAAGGTGAATTGTCTCTATTTCACTATGGTCATCTACTCAGAGCAGGAGGTTTAGTAAATTTGTATAGCATACATGCTGTGAAGATACGTTAGCGTAAAACCTTTGTTAAAAAGTTCAGATATGACAATGACAAAGTAGAGAATTAGAGTGGATGTGAATATAAGACTCTCTGGCTAGTTGTGAAGTTTAATCTGAAATTTCAAGGTACATTACCCTTTGGTTTTATTACAGATTTAAAATAGATAATATTATATATTTTAAACACAGAACTGGGATGACCTTAGAGCTGTAAAGAGATTAAAAACTCAGAGTTCATGGACAAGATGCTGAAATCATTGGGTATAACACACTTAGCACTCCTCACTGAGAGCCCGGACCTGAGATCCTGGGCTACCGTGTGTCTCTCCATGCTTCTGGTGCTTCTGGACACCTAGACCATGAGGACCCAGAGCCAGTTCTTCCAGGCCTGCCAGGGGACCTGCTGCAGAGGCAGGAGCCATGATCCCTGCTCATGGCCTAATTCTGAGGTCTCTCAGGGCACCCACCTGTAGGTCAGAGGGACAGGTCCCAGATCAGAAAAGCTTTGATAACAAGGAATGAGGAGAAAAAAAAAAAAACAAAAAAAAAAAAACCAAACACCACACAACACACACATCAGACTACATCAAGGGATCTCCTTTATGGTTTTCTCACCACTTTTTGATATCCTAGTGTTGATCTGGGAGGTTAAAAGCCTTGAAAGACCATAGTTGGATTTCTATGCTAAACTGAGTCCTGGCTCCCCAACACAATAAATAATTTCTTTGTTTTGGGTCGAGTGCTCCCCTTTGACCCAGAAACACTGAAGTCTGGCACGCTTCAGAGTCCGAATCAGTCCAGAAAGCAAGGCTGTCTGCAACTTCTGACCCTGCCGTTTACCAGGTGGGAAACAAATGAATACAACTCTCATGGCATATTTTTAATCACAAACACAACAAAATTCTTGTATTTCTATGAAACATGAATACGAGAATCTGTAACTTCTTGCTAAAAAACTTAACAGTGGAAAATCCTTAAACAATTCAATAGCCAACCCTATTAAAAAACAGCATTCAGAAAAGATCAACAGAATGACAATGAAATTCCCAATTCATCTGAATAGGAACAAAAAGAAGTTAGACAAGATGCCCCTGGAGGAGAAGCAACAGGACTCCTCTAGTTCCTGTCACTGCCTCAGGGACAAAAAGCTCTGGGGCCAAATTGCAGCACTCCTCAGAGCTGGCAGAGGGACTGAAAGTACCCCAGGCCTACATGGGGGGGGGACCTGGAAGCTACATGGCCCAGTCTAGAAGCAAAACCCAACCTCGCAGCCTGTACAGAAGCTTCTTTGGGGGAGGTGAACTCATTTCACTAGAAAGAAAAGGAAACTGGAGACCCAAGAAGATAGATGTGTTGGAGTTTTGAAACACAAAGAGACTCTACTCTGAAAATACTTAATTGTTGTGGTCCTTGCACTTGGATAAGGGAAATACAAGAGGAAAGACTAAATAGTGAAGGTGTCTCACCACGTGGAAATGTCAGCCAGGACTGTACTTTAATTTTAGCCTTCCTGCACCATACTCCACCAAGTGCCCATGCTATCTGTGCTTAAAGTCAGTCTGAAAGAGCTAGTGAACATCACTGTCTAAACCAATAAAATCCAGATTAAAATTCAGATAATAATTTAATCCAAATAGATTTGGTTCACACCACCATTCAATATCATACTATTGAATTTATTCTCTTTCTCTGTTTTCTTTTCTGACAAGTATCTGCAAGTCTGGATTCCAGTCAGAACTGTGTGGGTTTTCATACAGGATTCATCACTATAGTAACCAAGCACAAATCATCAAGTGTGAGAGGGCTTTTCTGTTTCCTTTTTTTTTTTTTCTTTTTCCTTTTAGACTGACAGTGAAGTGGGACAGAGAGAGATGGTTGAGATTCTCAGAAGCTTCCACAGAATTCCAGAGACATTTGGGTTTATAAGCCCTCCAGAATCCATCAGAAATCCCTGTATAAATAGAATCACAGAGGAAGTCTCTGCAGTGCTTTAAGCCCATGACTGCAGTAGGAGTAAATGCTGTTCCTAATAATTTCATTAATGGGAAGCACATGGTAGATGCAAGGTTGTCCTCAAGGGTTTTCTAGCCTCATGTTCCAGATGAAAATGTGGATGATTTTGAGGTAAGTCACAAAACGTATCAGGGACCATCGATAGCTGGTTAAACAGATCATAAAAAGCCTGAGCCCAACAATTTGAATAAAAGCCAGTGATAAATACTGCCTGTCCTTTGTATTTATTTCAAGAAAACATTTTAAGCAAAGCAGTAGATACTTTTTCCCCTCACAAAAATACTCCTAAATGTGATGGTCCTCAAAACATATACATAACTAAGCCATTGAAAAGATTATTCAAGAAAAGGTATTAACTGAAAGATCATTCTTGTACATGTATATGTGTGCATGTGCATGTGTGTATGTATATAAATAAATTTGTAATAAAAGATTCATTAAGGTCTCAGGCTGCTCTGCAAAGATCAACTGAAAGCAATTGCCTAAGTTTGTCTTAAAATTAAAACAGAAAACTTTTGTTTAATGTTTGTATTTATCCCTCAAATCAGCCATATTCCTTATTTAGATTCTACTGTTCTTCAAACAACTATGGACATAAAAAACCAATAAAATTATTATTATGTGCAATATACAACCTAATGAACAGATCTCTCGCTTCTCTTACTTGCCAATCTTCCTAATAACATACATTGCACTGAAGCATCGGAGGAGATATCAGAAGCATGCTGCAATCAAATACAGATTTCTAACTGCGGTATACAGCTTTAGATACATTTGACATAACGGGGTCCAAGAACTGAATGACCAAAACCTATGCTTACCAAACTCCCCAAGTCCGAATCATTCAAATCTATTTTTTAAAATGAAAAATAGCATAGATTAAATGAGTGTCTGGTGATCAAAATTCAGTCAACAACTATATCGGCGAACATCATACATACACAGGTGTAGAGAAATGACATTTGAACAATCATAACAAGTAAGTTTTATCTTGAACAAAAATGAAATTGAACCTGCTTATATAGTCATTAAACAAAAAGGTTTAAAATGCATATGTCATAAATTGGTTACTCCCATTATTCAATCTCCACCCTTTACTAATTAGAATATTTTCATCCTTCAACCTTATCAGCACAGAAAAAAATGTAATAGGGTGGGGAGACTTGTACATTTATTTCTGCAGGGAAGTAAATCCAAACCAAGATGACTGCATTAGTAGAAAGAATGAGAAATAGAGATAGAGCTGTTCAGGTTCAGTTAACCTAGTCCGCTCCTTTACCAAGCAACAAAATATTTTAAAAATCTCATGACTATTGGCTCATTTACAATGAAATTATTTTGCCAGATCCAGTTGCTTCGAGTAAGCAGCTATCCACATCCCAAAAAAATCATCATACACCACATCAGAACCTGCTTACAGGAATGAAATCTCAACTGGGATGACAAGATACAGTAACAACAGGGCATATGCAGGTCTAATGAAGCAGCAGCATGGTAGTAAGCTAGGGTGCCACTTGTTTACAGTCTACAGGCTTGCATTTAAGGAGCTGCTGTAGAAATGTAGAGATAGTGTAATTCTCCTACATTCAACTCAAGTACTTTTCCTCTCAGTTCTCATGAATTTTTACAAATGGTATAGAATATTTTTTTAATACACAAGCTAGCAACAAAGACTACTATACCAAAAATACTATTTCTGGTCAGTTTCATCTTGTGATTTCTAAAATAAATGAGAGGCAAAAAAGGGAAAACTGCAATGTTACTGATTTATTAAAGTTGAGGATGAAGTGAGCATTCGGTCTAGTCTGACTTCCTGTCTATCACCAATTTGCCTTTAGATTGAGCTCATTAATTTGCATTTAATGAAAGTTTAACTTGTATTTGGCTAAGGCATATTTTCTAAAAGTTATATAAATGACATCAAAAGATGAGAAAATACACCTTCCATGACAGTTTATTCCAGCAGTTAATCATGTTAAAAAGTACCCATTTCTAATTTAAATTTGGCTGGCCTCAGCTTTCTAGGATAATTATCTCCTTTTATCTCCTTATAAAAGGAGAAAGCAGTTGCTGCCTTTCCCAGCGTGATTAGAAAGCCCTACAGTATTTTGTAACAAGACATTTCTAACTAGAGGGTAGTTTAGGATTAGTTTCTCCCCTCCTGATGAAAATTTCTGACAATCAACATGCTGATTCTGATAGCCAGAAAGAAAGATACAAATGATGAAAAACGAATGAAATGACAGAAAATGAAGAACGATGAAAAACTGAAAATACACCAAAAAATCACATAGGAAATACATACCTCTCCAGCTGGCCAAGATGAAAGATTACTAACTAAAAGAACTCTTCTTGGAATGAGCAGAGGTAGGGGAAACTTATCATCTACAGGCTCCATGAGACGAGCTCAGTCCTAAAAAATGCCCTTTAAGGGATTATTTGGAAAGGAAAAAATAAGCAGCACATGAGTAAGAAGTTTCAGACCACATGAGGACACGATGACAGAACAACCACCCCTTGCCTAGGAAGAAAACTGTATACTTGTTGAAATGTCTTGTGAGGAACTGCTGAAAAATGCAGAATTAAGAGGCTGCATTCAGTTCCCTGAAGGCAGCAATTGACTAAGATGACACTAGCTGATTAAAATGGATTCTCTATTTTATGCATAGAGGAGCTACAGGAAGAGTAGATTGGGGTATAAGACTAATGGGGCAGAACAGCTATGGCAATGAAACAACTGTAAGACTGAATTATCACCCCAAGGACCAACCCATAAGGATGCAGAGTTCTGTCACACAAAAAAAAGTCTGTATTCTGTCATACAAGTTTACCACCTCGTATTTGTAGAATATATACCACCAGTATTTGTGGAATTAAAAACAAACAAAAAGCTTATTTTCTATAGTAGCATCTTGGGGAAACAAACTTTACTCAGCATCAGAATATTTCAAGAAGAAATTAATGAGAGCATTGACTCCATTAATAGCCATATTGTTCTTGTAAATAAGAGAATCGCACAAGAAAATCTCTCAAATACAGAAAATGTCAGATTAATACCACCACCACTCCCAAAGAGAGCACCTAACTAATGAGGATAGATCTAATTTATGTCCACAGTAACAGCTGTCTTACAAGCAGATTCACTGATTCTGGATAACATTTTTCAAACTAGTTTCCGTAGCAACTGCCACCTCATATTCCTGTCCCTAAGGCACAAAACATCTAATAAAATAATAATAATAGCAACAATAACAACAACAATACTATCTACTTCCACAACGTCTATCAGGAGAGTAGGTTAGATTTCTGCTGGGAAACAAGGTTGATTCTTACAGTGGGGATTCAATCTATTGCAAACACATTATAATGTATTTTTTATTATTTATTTTGCTTTGTGAGATGGAAAACACAAGTACACAACCCTCTAGAAAATTAAATCAGAGTGAACTGTCCTTTCATTCAAACCATTTGCTGCCATGACAGTAATGAATTTCAGGAAGGAAAGCAGAGAAACATATAAAAATAAAAAGGAAACACAGCAACAACAATCAAATAAGCTATAATTTTCACTTGTTGGTCAGGCTTTGTCCATTAGGAATTGATTTAGACAGTCCTCCTGACAGGTGTTGAAAGAACTGGGAAAACCTGTTAACTTTTCAAGTGATGCCCACTATCAAGATCAGTGACATCTATTCTTTCTTTGGCAGCAGAGATAAAAGAGTGCAGTATTTTCTGGCTCTCAGAAAATTCCAGGAGAGTTGTAAAAACAGATTCTTTGCTACAACTACTTCAACAGAGCATACGATTTTAACCAAGTAGTACACCTGGTATAATGCCTCGCAGAAACACCACCGTATGATACCATAATAGTACCTTATACTCATAACCTCTCTCTCTTCCTTCATGGATCATGCATGACCCATATATGCTTCATGATGACTGTAAAACTGTGGAAAGCTTATGCAAGTTCTCTCACAGTAGATGGATTAAACACAGATTCACAGATGTCATGTAATATACCTCTTAGTGGGCAGATATTCTTGAGTTAATCCATATAGAGCCTGATATGAAATTATTCAGTGCAGCTCTGTTTAAAATTTGAAAATTGATTATTGAACCAAAGACAAAAAAATATTTTCAGGTACAGTCTCAGGACAGCACACACACCAACAGGATACTACTAATAAGAATAGGTACTTTTACACAGAGATTTTAATATCAAAATTCAGCAAACAACCTCCCCACACATACACGTTTTTTAATACAACCTAGCATAATACAATGGGTTCAAGTATTTGATAAGAAGTGTAGTTTGCCTTGAAGTTGCAGACTCAGAGACATTTAAGGTTACCACATACCTTTACCTACTACAAATTAAGTCAAGAAAAGTTACTAAGATTCTTGAGTGTGTAAAAGGAGACTATCAAGTGTGGAAATGATCTTAGCAATACACTGTACTAGTGTTTTGACCACCATTGCTGGTATTCAACCTTCCAGAAAAATGACTAAGTTGCAAAAGTAAAACGACCAACAAAAAATGACTTGGGGAGTGAAAAACAAGTCTTATAATGCAATGATGGAGCCGAGTTGATCCAAAAGCAAGCTGAGAAGTGGTTTCATGTCTCTGTAGATGGACCTATGCATCAAAAACACACAGTCATATGGAGGTTTTGTGTTCTTACTAGTAAAGCATAACTGAAAAATTAAGTCTTGAAACAAAAGACAATTTCCTAGGAATAAGGGAAATAAAACTGAAGTGGTCTAAGAGGTGAAGGAAGAGAGACTCCCACAATTACCTGTCTGCAGAATCTAGATTTAGCCATCATGCTGTGAACATGCTTTCTGGGAACACTTTGCATTGGGTTTTGAGGTATAAAATGCCTAGGCAGTGTAGTCTCTTCCATGCCTGTGATTGGTGAATCCGTTAATTTCCCTGTTTCTCTGTCTTTACAATTATGTGCATTGTCCTGGCCATGCTCATACTAGCTTTGTATTCAGGTAAGTATCATTAACATTTCCACAATTCATTTGAGACTTGTATCTTTGAGTGCGACCCAGCTCTGAACTGAATGGAATCATTCAGTTACGTATCCAAATATTAAGTTAATCATCAGATATGGTAAGATGATACGACCAGGAAAAATTATTTTTCTGTTGTTGTTGGGTTTTTTTCCCCTTTGTCTCATTTTGGAATACGAATTGTCAGTTAATCCACATGCTGTCATGGCAAAGCCTTGCATAATGGTGATAGTGTTCTCTCCTGTTCTCTGCCTGTCTCGCAAAATGGGTTAGTTATACTGTAACATGATAGTCCTCAGGAAACTCAAGCTATTGACTGCTCCATAGGATTACGTGGACAAAGTTTAATAGCCTATAACAAAGTAAGGTCAAAAGACCAACTAATCCCTTCCTGCTTTAAACTACACAACTTCTTTGAAATGCTGCACAGTTAAAATAGTACAGCATGTGTGTTGCAAACCCTTAACTACTAACTTTCCACACATTTCTAAACACACATATCAGACAACACTAAAACTAAAACATAGCATTGTAAATTCTCTATGAGAAAAGCCTTGCTTCTTAATCAGGGACAGAGAAGAAAACAAGAAAATTAAAGAGAGTAGCGTTCAAGGGTGGCAGGTGAGGTAGGCAATCCAAGGGAGTAATCTGGCAAGCCCAAAACAGCATCCCTCTATGTGATCCTCTGCACAGTGTGCCCCTTTAGATATTCAGAGGATGAAATTTGCATGTGCAGCCAAGGAAGCAACAATAAACAAGACCTACAGTGATCCTGTTCCTTAAGAAAGTGTGAGCATGTCTCAAGCAGAACGCTTCAGCTGGCAGACTGACTGCATCAGTGTGTTGCTTACTTTTAGGACACAGTTGCATTTTGTTGCAACAGGATGCAACTATCGGTTTCTGACACTCAGTGAGTGCCACCCCAGGAGGCTAAGTCTAGGTGACATCTCCAACACAAGCACTTTCACAGAGCAGTAGATACAGTGCTGAAGTTCTGCATGTCCTATTCTTTCTCCATCATTAACAACAGTATATACAGATATTTACACACAGAGACACACCACATACGTGAGCTGCACTTTAACATATGCTTTTGTTGGTATTGAGGCTTCTTCTGATGCTGCAGATTTTACCTCACTGAGACCGCACTGGTTCCCCATATTACATCTATGCAAGCTTAACATGGGCATCTGTGCAGCCTGAGAAAGTTTTTAAGTTACTGATCTTTTCTTTTTCTCCCCAGTCTCTCTGCCCCAATTACTGTGTGGGAAAGAAAAGAACAAGGGACAGAGATGGCAAGAAATAGGTTGTTTAATGACTTTCCAGACATTCTCGGTCTCTTTGTACAAGAGCACCAGCAGTGTCTGGATAGTCATCTGTCCTTTCCCTACTACTGATTTGTTATAAAACCTTGGGTAAGTCATTCATACCCCTGTAACTTCCATGCTATTATCTCCAAAACTCAACACTAAAGCTTATATTAATGCTAGTATTAAATGCTAATGCTAAATTCATGCTAATATTCGTGCTTATATTAAAGCTAATATTAATACTTTCCTAATAAGCATTTGCAGGTCTCCTATGAAGATGTTTTGGTTAATAATGATTAAGGTACAACAAAACTTTGCTGGAAAATAGAGCCAATTTGCAACAAGTGACAATATATCCCTTTCGTATCTTTCTTGCACTTGAACAGCTTATTTCCTTAATAAGATAAACTTCACAGTGCTACTTTTATAGTTCAGATACAATAGGACAGTAAAATTCCAACAGGCAGTAGTGCCATTTTATTATATTTTAACGTTAAAGCAGTAAACAGTTCCAAGATCACTGTTATTACTTCTTGAATAGATTAAATATCTCCAGTCTCCCATCAGCTATGGCGGACATTTATTGCTTTGAGTTTTTTAAAAGGAAGAAAGTTAGGAAAAATTGTTATTACACAGTTCATGAGAGACACTAGATCTTATTTTTAACCTCCTGCAAAAGGAAATCCAAGTATGAGGAGAGACTGGTGGCAGTTCTGTGTGTCATTTCAGCTAGGGGAGATGCATGGCTGCTACGCGCGGCTACAGACCTGTGCAGCGCGTATTATCCTAATTGAACAAAGCATCTATCCAAGCTAGCTGTGGCACGCTGCCTAGCCGTGTGCAAGGCTTGCTCCTGGCAGGAGACAAAGTGCTCTTACTCTCCAGCTCAGCAGGCTGTAAGGCCACCGCTGCTGCAGAGTGAGCCAGGGGAAAGCTGAGGGGGCGGGGGGAAGAGCAAAATTCCAGCTGCACTTGCTCATGTAAGAGCTCCCTGTTCAACAGCCTTGGAAACAGCCACAGCACCAAGTTCAGAGGAAGCCTGCACAGTGCCAAGTTGGCACCTGCTGGGGAGGAAAGGAAGCTGCTGGGGAAAAAAAACTAGAAAGAAGAGAGAGTGGTGAAGAGTCACTAGAAAGACGTTAAATATTTAAAACAAGTATGGAAAATGGACATCAAGTGCTGCTTTTGCCCTAAGACTACAGTTTGACAGCAAAACCTAGGTTAAAATAGCTGAGAAAAATGCAGCCAATACCATCTCAGGTATTGGTCTTACTAAAGTATACAAGCTGGGCAAAGCACAACTTGGTGGACTGCTACACAAGGCAGATGGAAGGTTAAATTAAATTACAGGAAGTCATGCCAAGGATGCAGAACATGGTGTTCTCCACCACATAAAAGAAAGTAATTTCACTGGCAGATTTATCTGTTGGTATAGGTATAAAACAGAATTAAAACTCTTCCTATTTATTAAAAAGTTCACAGAGTTTAAGATGTCTTCCCTAGTGCCCCAAAACAAATTCAAGCACTGTAATTACAATTTGCCTACTGAAAATTCACCAGTGATTACATGGATGTAGACTACTTCTGCTTCTGTAGTCTCTGAGGTAGCTCATATTATGAGAACCCTATCATAATGTTTTTTACTCTGGTAGCCAAAAGCTTTATATTTATAGTCACTAAAATTAAATGTGTATGAACATTACAGCACTCGCATACCTCCACATACTCACACACATTAAAAAAATGTGCTTTAACAGTATTTTTTCAAAAATTACTTGAGGTAACTAAATGTTACACACTTCCTAAATAATGTAAACACCAAACCACAATTATCAAAATTAACCACCTGTAATGAACAAACTCTAGGACAGAATAGGAAAAGAGAGTATACTAATGGAGTCAGCAGAAAATCCTGGTGCCCAGGTATGCTCTAGAAACTTTGGCAACCACTAACAAAGCAAATTTAAGAACATTTGAAGGTGTATTCTATGCATTTGGCCATCAGTATAATTTAGCCAGCATGATCATTTAAAGATTTTGCTAATTTGATCTGCAAGGTTTTTTCAGCACTAATCCCAACCTTGAAGTCAAAGAGAAACTTCTGATCTTTGATGGGTACAGCCACAAAATACTGTTTTTAAGTAAGAAATAAAATATGCCCCTTTGGTCATTTTATTCTGTCCCACAAGATGTCTTTTCAATTATTTCACTGGAGTTTCCTAAATATTGTCTCTCCTTGGAGGCTTATATCTGCTTGTCACCACTATGCTAATATAGCTAAAATAGCTAATATAGATTAATGTAAAAAAATCAACCTAGGTAATCGAAAATTTCTCTGAGGAGTTATTTAAAGATGGTATGAATCCTGGTATTACTCATTTTGAGATAAGACCAGAACAGGCATTAAATGTCCCTGTAACAGAGATGCTTATGGTGACTGTGTATGTCCTACTGCCCCACTGGCACCTGCCAGTTAAGGTGAAGAAGAACTGCATTTAACTGGAGGTGGTGAAGGGCAGCTGGCACAATGTCCAGCATGCCTGGTGTTAGCTAGCAGAGAGCGCAGTGACTCTAGGTAGAGCAGTGTTGTGTGAATGCACTGTGTATATTCAGCACAACATTTTAAGTGGAATACAAAGTAGAGCTCTTCATACAACTCCTTTATTTTTTTTCATCTGATGACCAGATTGAGGACAGGAAGATGAGGGAAAGATGCGTCAAGATTTTTTTATAAAATGAAACAGAAAAAGAAATTAAAATCTCCATAATTGAAAAACATGTTTTGTTCATCCCAAAACAAAATATTGGGGGGATGCAGGAGTAGCCTTTTTTTTTCTCCAATCAAGTAAACTTCTCAGTGAAAAACCTGTCTTCAGAAGAAGAAAGCAAAAGGTCAGCATTTAAACTCTTTGCTGAATTTGATCCAAATTCACTGTTTTGCTCATAGAGATATTTTTCATCAAATGTGATACTTTTTCACTAGCATTAAAAGCACTTAATTCCTAGACTTGTGCTGAAATGTATTGGTCTGTCCTTCTAGTTGGAGTCTGAGCCCTGCATCATTAAATCGATTACACCCTGTTAAGCCTATGTTCTGCAGACATACTTAGACAGCACATGAGATAAGAAACAGCAAAAAAAGAGAAAGACTTAGATAAGGTTTGCATTATATAAGCTCAGGCAGTATCACTAATTGAAACTTCAGAAATAGCAAAAAGTTTATGTGTAGGTTTTATTGGCAGAAGATGGCAATATAACCTCAGATTAATTTTTAAAACCTCAAAAGATAGAATAGAATCATAGAATCGTTTAGGTTGGAAAAGACCTTTAAGATCATCAAGTTCAACCGTTAACTTAGCACTGCCAAGTCCATCACTGAACCATATCCCCAAGAAACCACATCTACATGCCTTAAATACCTCCAGGGATAGTGACTCAACCACTTCCCTAGGCAGCCTGTTCCAATGCTTCACCACTCTTGGTGAAGAAATTTTCCCTAATATCCAATCTAAACCTCCCCTGATGCAATGTGAGGCCATTTCCTTGTGTAGGAAAATTTAGTGGAAATTAATACATTTCTTTGGAAGGCTATAGTTTCAAACAAACTATACTTTAAATTAAATTATGTTTTATGGAAAAATTGCATAATAGTTTTCGTTTAATCACTTTTTAAGCAACTAAGTTGGGATTCTTTTCAATCATCTTTTTCAGTCAGCTCTAGAACTACACAAGTAAAATCATACCATCCCTAACTTCCTGATCATCATGTAAAAAAAATAAAATAAAATAAGGCGGGGGG
>VZTL01037841.1:0-22126 GCA_013400535.1 Scopus umbretta | reverse complement strand
GGATTTAGATTTAAGTTTCAAAAAATGGACAGTTACATGTACACATTTTGATTTTCAGGAACCTTGATCAAAATTTGCTCTAATTAATTCTGGCATTAAAAAATCTAAAATTTTAATAAAACTTCTGTTCATTTAAGAACCTGATACTGCTGTACCCTGTGCAGGTGCAGCCCTACCTATACGCTTTACCCACACCAATTCCAGATATGCTTTTCCTATTCACTGATCCACTTGGAAAGTAATTTTTTTTTTTTTTTTTTGCCAAATTATGGTTTTCTAACACATTAGTTCTCTGATCTAATTTACTTTGTAGCCAAAACAAGCAATTGCGCTAACATAAAAAGACAGTAGAGAGAAAAACAAGGGATGGGGACTAGGAAAGGGATTATGGATGCAGACATTGCCATCAAGTAAGTTGTACATAACTGCTAACTGAGTACACAGAAATCGGTCAACTGAAGTATTACCCTCTTTGAGCATGCAACTTCATTTTCTCATCACATGAGACACGTTATATCAGTGAAACAGTATCACCATAGAAAAATCACCTAATGAATTATTAGCATAACCTAGTTTAGAAAACAATTTTGCTCAAGTAAAAAAAAAAAAAATCCACATGTCTTTTCATGAGAAAAGGGGATATATCATAGCAACAGATTAGGGAGTATAAATACAGTAGTGAAATGGCTGCTGCTGAGGATGAACTAGTGGGAGAGGAGAAAGCAGAAGTTGAATATGGTATTGTTCTCATCTCCCAAGCAATCCTGTAATTTCATAGCAACAGTGTAAACCAGTACTTTGAAATGGTGGGAGGAAAAGTCCCTTAGTTTTGCAGAAGGAAAGGAGGTGGAAAGGAAGGGACATGCCCTTCATTCAGGATCCCAGAATTTCTTTGTAGGAAATGCACAACTGAAGTTACTTGCATTTGAAGGTCAAACCTGGTGCCATGCATAAGCACAGTGAAACTCAGATTGTTCATGAAAACCTTCCATTGCTTTCAAGTACCAGGATTGATATATCTACTAAATTAAACCTGACATGGTTTAAAATGGGAGCCAATCTGTTTTCAATTCTGCAATCATTCATTGCTCCTATTTTATTAAACCAAAAGACAGAACAAGCTTAAAATGCTTTAACTTTGTTAAACAAATGTCCTAGTTTTGGCTGGAATAAAGATAATTTTCTTCGTAGTAGCTGGCATAGTGCTGTGTTTTGGATTTAGTATGAGAATAATGTTGATAACACACTGATGTTTTAGTTGTTGCTAAGTAGTGTGAATACTAGTCAGGACTTTTTCAGCTTCCCATGCTCTGCCAGGTGCACAAGAAGCTGGGAGGAAGCACAGCCAGGACAGCTGACCCAAACTGACCAAAGGGGTATTCTATACCATATGGCATCATGCTCGGTATATAAATTGGGGGGAGCTGCCTGGGGGGCAGCGATCACTGCTCAGGGACTGGCTGGGTATCAGTCGGCTGGTGGTGAGTGGTTCCATGACGTTTTTGGGTTTTTTTTTCCCTGGGTTTTCTTTCTCTCTCTCATTGTTCTCCTTTTCATTACAGTTTTTCTTACTATTACTATTATTAATATTATTAATATTATTGTTATTAATTGATTTTACTTATTAAACTGTTCTTCTCTCAACCCACGAGTTTTCTTACTTGCACCCTTCTGATTCTCTCCCCATCCCACCGGTGGGGGGGGTAAGCAAGCAGCTGTGTGGTGTTTGGTTGCAGACAGGGGCTAAAGCACAACAACAAAGCCTGATTTTATGATGCAAATGCCAGTCTTCACAGTTCAGTAAGTTCTTTTAAATGTTATAGGGCTTGTCTACATTACCTCAGCTGACAGAGTTTTTTTACAGTTCTTTTTTCAGTATGTATCAGGGTCTCTGCTTCTACCACCCACAGCCATACTGATCGAAACATTATCTGAAGTTACACACGTTTGCTTCACAAGAAGCTCCTACTCTGCAGGTTGACACCCGGTAACCATCATATTCAGAGCAGCTCACAGGAGACACCCTGCAGAGCCCTCATGGAGAACATTTTACTCCACAAACATCAAATGGACATACATACGTACATACCAGGTACAACCAAGTACCTACATTGTAAGTCATTACGTGTCAACTGCTCCGGGTATTTCTTTCCCATCTGGGAACTAAGGCACCATGGATTACATCACCTTCCTCCTGCTTCTCTTCATTGTATGTTTGGTTTTTTTTTTTTTCCCTCAGCTATAAATTAACTTGTCTGTTTTTAAGCTAGCTCAAACCAAGCAAGCTAATGAATTAGTCAATGTTAGGAAAAAAAAAAAATCTTCTTAAATTACGAGGAGAATATATATATATAAACAATGAAGAAATGAATTATTCAAAGGTAGTGAGTCATGTACACCAAATACCGTATTTCAGAGACACTGTCACAGGAACTAAGAGTCATAAAAACTCTGGGCAGACATACAACTCCAGGTAAGGGAAATGAAAAAACATGCCCCATTAAAATGTGGATAATCCCTGTGAGTATGTATTTAAAGCAACACCTAATTAAGTAAGAGATGCTTCCAATTTCAGCCACACCAGAGCACTTTAACCCTTGCAACATATAGAGACACACTGTTCCGTAACAGAAGAGTTCAATTAATTTAATTCAATTTTATTTTGCTGAAAGACAAGCAGAGGGATTTAACCTTGCTATAACACAAATAATAAAAGAGGAAACTATACTAAATAAGGTTAGCATGAAGCAGGACTCGATGTCTTAGCTATGCCATAATCCAGCGTAAGTAAGCAGTGGACAGATTATTTTAAATCACACCACGCAACTAAACAATTTCTTTAAAGAGTTTATGAAAACTAGAAGTGCCTGATGTCCATCTTGGATAGCTGTCAAGAAATATAATTAACCAGCAGCCACATATGAATTAAAAAGTAACATCTTACTTGTGTTCAAGCTAAGCACTGAAGTGCAAGGTAAATGGCTGATACTGGTATGTGCAGTTGTGAAATGGAATAACATTTTCAAAATAGACATGCATAAACAACAGGAAGGAAGTTCTCAGTGTTGTGCTGCTGGGGAAGGATTCCTCTTTTCCTCTCCTGCTCCAGGTCATCACAAATCTACTTCGTCTTGCCGAAGTCCCCTCAGAAAGGCTGTGTAAATTATAAAGTACTGCTAGCATACAAAAATAATCAGGATACACCACAGATTAGACTAAACTGTATGTGACTGTCACATGTGCATAGCTTTTCCACCAGAAATTGAAGGGAAACATACAACGAATTGTTTTGGTAGAACTCAGACACTGTTTTGGAGATAAAAGTTTCAGACTGAAGTTCCCTTCTCATCTATTTATTCATTCTGAGTTTGCAGGTTTGGCAAATTATCCATAACAATTACCTCCATCAATACCCTGTGGAGTGGAGCTCTCTGTCACTACATGCAACTAGAGATGGAGTACAGATGGGCAATAACTTTATTATGATGGAGAATATTAAATACATTCTATAATAGCATTATTAAATAACCTTACAAGTATTTTAAACCTGAGCATTGAGATAAAAATTATATGGCTGCCAAGAAAGCACAAACTTCCATTGCTGCTTCCCTTTTGAATGGCCTTTTCTTGTATGCAGAGAGCACAGTTACCATCAACACCTGTCATGAGACAATTCACTACAAACTATTAATAACCAGGGATGGTTCTTACAGTAGGGACACGTGGGTCTACTTCCAACAAAGCCTTTACTCCATCAACTCTTTCCATCTTTTCTTTCCCTCCTGCAGCAAGCATGGATGATATGGATGTTAGCACCAAGCATGGCACTGCAGCAACACCAGAGGCGGCGGCCCAGATGGGAGCGGGATGTACACTGCATCTGTGCTGCAGCCCTCACACAGGGGATCCCCATCAGCAAAGCCGCATTACAGCTGCTGCTGCCAATTCTATCTGATTTCCATAAGGGTGCAGACTCAAACCTGGTAACGAAATTCTTCACCTGGGTGAAATTAATCTTAGTTTTACCAAGCCTTTACACTTCAAACACATGATGTGGCCACATTTCCATGCCTAAACAATTGCTCCAGACCCATTCTTTCCTTTTGTAACTTACAGCCATTCAACCATAAAAAGAAATGGAAGTGCTATGTTTAATCTGAAAGTTTCTCACCTCAAAACATCAGCTAAGACTTCCAAATAACTATAAAGCATGTTTATTACTTTTGAAGGTACATTTAAAAGCCCACAAAAATGATGTGTAATCAGCATGGTGCCAGGATTGTTAACAGTTTTTGCTTTCTCTGGATATTAATGCTCTAAATTATCCAGAAAGCCTAACAACTGACAAGCAAGTAGGTGAAAAGTCATAATTCCTATCCTTTGAGAAAATCCAGCATTTCAAATTACATTTTCATTTACCACCAGGATTACCATTTACTTACAGATGGGACATTAAAGAAGAATGCCAGAAACGCCAGGACGAAGATCTTCAGATTGAAATGAAGCATTTAGCATTCCCAAGCAACACCACCTGTGTCAGCCTGATTTCAGACCGTATGGAGTCCGCTTGAGTCACTGTAGTGCCCCATGACTTACTCCCCTCTGCTGGCCATCCTGCCTTTGAGCTGCATCTCTTAATAATATCACAAAGTGGTTCATCCAAAGGTTAAACTGGCACACACAGTTCTGGATGTAGTCCAGTCAGAGAGTCTAGTCCATGCACACATTCCTTTAAAGCATCATAGAAGTTTAGAGGAAATAAGTCAGTGAACCAACCCAGCTGATTCAATTCAATTAAATTTGAATGTTATGATTCAGCTCTACTGTTCAGGTCTACCATAATTGCTTTCACTTTTTCCTCAGTGGAGGGGAGAAGGAGGAGGAAAAGAAGTTTACTATGCTATTTCTAACACATATGGAAACAGAATGTATCAAATCATCTACTGAAGCTTTCAGCTAGAAAAGCTAATAAGCAATTCAACACCTTCATTCAACAATTTAACATTTTCATTCAATATGTGGGAAGCCATAGATATTCTAACAGGAATCCTGGTCAGCATCTGATACTGAAGTATGCTGAGATCAAAGCTGGATTCCTTCTGAAACATGTATTTGAATCAAAATACACATGATCGGGCAAACGGGTAAACTGGGTAACATGCACACATTCAAATTGAATTGCCTAAGTTTTTGGACATCCTATTTTTTTGCTCTTGAAGAATACAATAACTTTAGAGTTTCTAAAGTAGATCTTTTATCTAATGCATACAATTGAATATTTGTCTGGAAGCAGATCAGTGGAGGGTAGCTCAAATTAAACACCTCGGGAGTGTCATTGGAAAGCATCCCCATCTTCAACAGGGAAAAGTTGATCAATGATATAAACACCAAGCAAATATCTAGAATGTTGTTATCAATCTTGAGATTCTGAAGCCATGGTTTTTAATTTTTCCAAATCACTCTAAGCAGATAAAACAGCCTAAACCTCGTTTTTACCACGAAAGCAATAGATTAAATAGTACATGCCAGATTTTATTCTAACAGTATCTAGGAGCTAAAAATCTCATCAAAGTGCAGAAAGTTATATCAGTGATATCCTGCTAGAAATAATGGATAATACAATAAACGTTGGAGTGAAGCAAAAAGCACAGACTGTTTTTAGAACTAACTCTACTACTAAGCAGCCTAGTATGTTTAAAGTTGTGTACCCTCTGCCATGGCTAACTGGAATTACTGCTTTTCTTACACTGATGATTAAATAACAAATACAGCATTATAACAGGGGAAGAGAATACGGAAGCCCACAATGAACTGCATCTCTGTAGGACAGTCGTAATTCATTTCAACGTGGAGTTCTATAAAATAAGCACAGTAATAAGAGAAATGTAAAGTCTATCAGGATAGTTTGTGACAATTTTAACACTTGCCATGTTTCCCTGTGAAGATTTTACTCTAGATATTTATCACTGAGACCTAACAGACACTGCAAAGAAATTTTGGACAACATTTGCCAACATTTGCACAGAAAAAACATGTTTTGATTCTGAAGAACTTCCAACACTCCCTCTGGGATGTGCCCACCGTGTGTACTCCACCACCAGCTTTCTGCTTTGACTTCTTTTTATCTCATCATTTTAACATACAGTACTATTCTTTAGGAGCCCTTTTTAAACTGTTTGCTAGTCATATGTATTAGTTTCCCATAGCACAGGAGGTGGGAGACACCAAGGTCAGCCAGTTCTTGTTATGCCACTACCTAATGTGTACTAAACACAGTTTGGCTGGAACAGCAAATTGCTAATCACTACTATTGAGTTTGTAAACATATTAATTACAGACAAAATCTAAGCTCTTGTAAGCTCATTTGCTGTATATTCTCAGCTCCTCCCAATATACTGCTTCTTTCTTTCAATGGCATCTTTCATAAACGAAGTGTTATATTCATATATATGCCACAAAGCTAGGGGTCAACTGAAACATAGTTCCACCATCAATATCTGAAGCATAGGCTAGAGAATTATATGTGGCAATGTTTCACTGCATTATCTCATAGCAAACGTAAAAGAGACAACAGAGATATTTCTTAAAGAAGATTTTATCTCCCAAGAAAGCTCATGCCCAACCAGTGAAAAGGGAGCATTGGGAGAAAGCAATCTGACAGCCACTGAGTCTGCGTAAAAAACATGCCAGTGCACTTGAGACACTACTGTGAAAATCTTTATGACATTTGTAAGGAAGGTTTTTTAATACACACCAAAAAACATCAAGCTGCTCTTTATCTGCAAATTTATTAGACGTGCTCATTGGTAGCAAGCTATGATAATGCAAAATATCCAAAATAGCTCACTTAAAAATAACTCCCACAATCCACTAAATATTCTGCATTAGTATCTACCCACGAAGGTAACATTACAGACAAAATACCTATTCTGTTGAAAGGATGGTTTATGGCTGATAGGGATTACCATAAGAGTTATCTGCCCTAAAGATTACAACCAATTTTCAAAGACATGCCAGATAGCATGATGTAACTACAGCATCATGGTTCAGATGTATCTCTAAAGAGGCTGATGAAGGAGGAAGGGAGGAGTCTGTAAAAACACAGAAACCAAAACAAGACACAGAAGAAGAATAAGAACATTCACATGAAGGAGACTTAAGCATCTCTGCAGTAGGCCAGCTAAAATAGTTAAAATGCCTTGGGCATAAACCTGAGCTGAACTTGTTTAGCCAGACTAAAGGGAAGCTGAGAGGACATTTATTGTCACCCTACAACTATTTGAATGGAAGTTAGAATTGATGTCAGAGATGCTTTTCTCTATACTGCGTGATGCTACAATAACCTGTCGTCACTGCTCATGCTTGGAAGGTTCTGATTAGACATTAGGAAGAAGCTGATCAGGAGGGTGGGGCAGCCCAGGGACAGCTGCTGAAACCTCCATCCTCAGAAATTTTCAGGATTCAGCATGGCAATAGCACTGGCTTAGACTAGATTGTAAGAGATCCCTTTTAACCAAAATTCCTAAGATGCTACAAAAAGCAGGAAGAATTGGAATAGCAGAAAGGAAATACTACAGCTTATATATATGTGCAATGGTATTAAGACATAAATATAAAATTATAAAGACATTATTTCCAGAAAGATATACCAGTGACTTGATGTGGCAAACTATAGAAAGGTTTAGGATACATCTGTTTAAGTATATACTTACTGTTTTCAGCAAAACCTAGTTAGAAATTCTTAAAATTAATAAATTGAGTGTTCTTGAACTAGTCTCCAAGTTAAGTACTTGATTTACTGACACTGGAAAGAAAAGTTAGCTTAAAAAAAACAAAACCCTTGTTTGATTTTCTGCTTTACCACATATATGAAACTAAGTAACACTCCCATCCTGTTCTCATAAATACCATTTTTTTCCCTGACACTAAAATGTTGGTCTATAAGCAGAACTTCCAAAGAAAATCTAAAGCATGAACTGAAAGCAAGCTATGGATTCCTATTATGGCAAATATACTCCTACTCATCAATGAAGAAATTAAGGTGAAAACATTACAGTGAAAGTGTTCTAATTTTAAAGGACACCATGATATATTTCTTGCAATAGTATTAAGAATGACCTCACATCAGTATTGACCTAATACTGTCAGGTTTTTTTGGTTTAATGACCCATTACGCATAGTTAATAGTCCAGAGCTTTGCTTTAAGCAATCAGATCTAATAGACAGAAGCATTCTACCTGTCATTCAGCGTTCTGAACTTATTCACTTCTGACTTTCTGAAGTTTATTCTTAAAATTCAGCTTTACTTGCTAAGTATCCTTCATGAGACACCCCAATCCCAAGATACATGCCAGTTGAATAGGACTCTGGAAGACCACTAAGCCTAAATAACTTTTTTTGCAGAAATACTTCAAAACTATTCAAAGATACTAGCTTTATCTTAGCAACCCTTATGAAGCATACAAACAATAATTGAAAATTAGTGTATTTTGCTATCAGTGACTTAAGTCAAATGTTAATTCCTAGATGCAGAGGTTTCAGAAGAAATAAAAACAGCCTTGAAGACTGTAAACTTAAATACTATAAATTACATAATAAAAACCTCATTCTAGTACTTTGCAATTTGCAAGTTATATTTTTAATGCTAGAAACACATCTGATTTTTATGAAATATCATTTAAATTTCTTAAATGGTTTATGGTTGATAAAGACTACCATAAAAGTTATCTGCCCTAATGATTATAACATTAAAAAAATAGAATGTTGTGGGGTTTTTTAAACACAAACTGTTTATCCCTTGTTAAGGTATTCAGTTTTTGAACTGGTTCTTTCAGAATGATGTTCACATTTAAATAATGGTTTCTAACCATTTACTAACAAAGTATGCATTTGTAGCCCACATAGAAATACCAAAGCTGTTTTAATGTAGTTACAGTACCAATTACAAAGTAGCCACAGAGTGACTGGTTCAACACATGCTGCTCTCTCACTAGCACCCCAATCATATACCTGGAGATCCATTCTGTGCCTGACTGTAATCCTCAGCCCAACTGTGTGATGCTAAGCCTGTTTAGTGCATTACAAATGTGTCACCTTGGCTCAGTTTTGCTGAAAAAGTTATTTCAAGATGCGATGAAGTGCGTGAGCTAACACTGTGAAAGACTGAAAAAGTCAAAGCAAAGAAGTCTAATTTGATACAGGGATCCTTATCAACTTAAAGATTTAATAGTAAAAATATTGACATTAAAAAGCTAGGAATAATGAAAAAAAGAGATAATTGAAAGATGATAGAAGATTGGCCTTTTTCAAGGAAAAATAAAGGCTGAGTTCCTCACCTCACTGAGGACTGCTGGCCAGCAGACTTGTCAGCTGTCCCATCAGGCTCAGTAAACCTAAAAATGCTACCTATTTACTGTTCATATCAGCCAATACATATTTGCTGACATTTTATATATCCTGCCCCTTTCCTGATGGTAAAAAGTACCTGAATAGGACTGATATGAACAGGGAGGAGGTTACACCGGAACACACAGACATTTTAAAGGCCACATGGATGCGCCCATACCAGCTGCAATCACTGGTTGCCCTCTACAGGATGTACACGCATACCACCCTCAGTACAAAACAGCTTTACAAAACTATTCTGTTAGGCATCCAAACAAAAGACTGTAGTGAGAATATATGAAAAATAAATATTATAGTAGGAAAACTATTTAAACTGAATTCTTTAAACTCTTCAACAGCTAAATGCTGAAGTCCTTGAGTTTAAAGCATGACATTTCTCATTGTGCATTTTCTCATTTAAAGTGTGATTAACAAGATTTGAGCATTTCACCTCTGGAAGACAGTTGACATTTCCTCAATCTCAGTATTCATGCAACGAATAAAGGCCATGACACCTGGTGCATGTACACAAAATTTAAAAAGCTATCACGTGTACAGTGAAATTCAGATACAATTCAGTCATAAAAGAAAGTAAGATCTTAGTATGAGTAGCTTTATACTTGACATCATTAATATCTAATTCCAGATATATCTACTAATTCACATGTCATGCAGCAGTATTTGGAAGGATTTGGTTCAAAGAGAAAAGAAAGAGGCCATGGTTAAGGAGGCTGGAGTTCTGCTCGAGTGCTCCAGGTCTCTGCAACTTTGCAGGCAACAGCTGAGAACAACTTTTTCAGGGGGTTTCAGAAGTTCCAGGAGCTTAAACCTTACTATAAGAAAACTGTCTCACAGGTCACATCTTCCCACCCTCTTGGAACTAGGCCACTCAGAAAACATCAGCGTCCAACAGATCAGAGACAATTATGTTTTAATTATTTGCCCCACAAAATGGTGAAATTTTCCTTTTTGTACTCTTGTCATGTAATCCTAGATGCCCATTCACAGGTATCCCATACCAGTCTTTCATGCTGATTGTTAGTAACTATCATTACCTTTTTACCAAGACTGCATACACAATAATATTAGTTTAATGTAATGAAAACTCCTGAACAAGCAGAGTTCAGACTTACTCTTCATGGAGTTGAGCTGAGTTACAGAAAGAAAAGAATTGTAATCACAATCTGTTCATACAATGACATCCGGCCATTTCAATGGTAGTGTTATTTACCTCTAGCACTGCAATAGTTCTTGCATATAATAAAAATGCATTACCATAGACTCTCCAATTTGCAAATCTAAGAATAATTTAGGAATATCAATTAGACCTTAAAATATGAATAAAGTGCAATTGCTCCAAGTCATTACTCCTTGCCACACGTCAACTTGTGATGCAACAAACATGGATCTACCAGAAGTAACTAAACACTTTATTAAGCATACGACAAAGTCAACATTCACAGAGTTCTTATGGTTTTTTTGAGAACATGCTAGAGCAGTTAAGTATAGTTCTTTAAATTCATACAGTAAGTCAGTACAGCTGCTGCTTCTCAGCTGTGGTAATCATAGGCAACTGCTTTTCAAACCCAAAAACTTTCTTTGTATTCTGCTTGTTTAATTTAATGCCAGTGTTCTCAATTTACAGATGCTAATTTTGTCTTTGACTTCTCTCAGCAAAAGTATGCCTTAGACAGGAGGGAGAAAAATAAAAAGTGTCTGGCTGCTGGTAATGGAATAGTTTTGCATGTAAGCTGACTTGCACTTCATATAGCCTTGGACTGATTAACCAATTGCTAAGCAGGAGTCCAGGTATTGTGTCCTTGAAGTTATACATAGCAAACCATTCATCTGTGGAAATTAAAGGCTAGAGATAATGGTTATATCTAGAAAATGGGAGAAGCTAAATTCCCAAAAAGTACTTAAGGTACTAGAAGTATATTTGGTGAATATAGCCAGGAACTGAAGAGAGAAAAATCTTCCATATTCTTCTGTCAGAAATAGGAAAATTCTTGCCTATCAAATATGAAACCTGCTGTCCCCTAAGTTCAAAATGAACATTCTATTAAGTATCATCCATTGGATTAATCAAACATCTATAAACGTAAGCATGTATTTATCCCAGAATATTAAACCTGTAAAAACAACCAAGAGAGATGGAAAAATAAAATGTTGGAAAGGAGGAATGGACATTCTGAAAGGCATCCTGAAAAGGCAGGACATCCTGCAAAGTCATTCCAGTCTTACAGTTCTGCTATCAGGGCTTTCAACTTCAGACTCCCTTTAATTTTCATTCCTCTTCCTCTACAAAGAGACACTTTCCTTATTTACAGTTTTATAGGTTCAGCCCATACAATTCTTCCATGAAAAATTATTTATATATTACAAAATGCTATGTTAAGAGAAAAGTTGTTTGCTTTTATATCCAATTACCAATATTAATCCCTGAAATTAGAGCCTATCTTTAAAATTCAACAATAACATTAAGAACATATTCAGTGGCTAAAGTTAGAAACACAAATAAGTACAAAAAAGCTCATACCTGGCACAGCAGGAGTATACCAATGGTCTTTATCAATTTATGAAAAGTTCTGCCTGCTTGCAAAAACAGGGATATTTTCCTTTCTCATTGAAATTGAGAATTTACACATGGTTGACATCAGGGAGCCCTTTATTCCTTGAGATATAAGCAATACATTGACTGAAAACAAATCTCGTAGTCCACTCATTCAAATCAATCCCTTTTGTCAGTAACAGTAACGATGTATACTCAATTACCTGGCAGACCAAGCAAAGAATCAGTGCTGAACATTAAATTGCAAAGACCACTGACAATGGGAATTTGAAAGGATAAATCAGCATTTATTTCCGTGAAATGGAAGGGCAGAAAACCATAATTTCTGTCTGATGCAGGACCAGGGTGGTAGATGACAACATGTGTTCAAATTTCAAGAAAAACAGCAAAAGAGGGCTGATGTTCCACCCCATCCCCACAGCCCTGCCCAGCCATCCTATGTCTGTGTCTGACTCCAGTTCCCCTCACCAAAGGCTGATCTTGACCCTTCACCTATGGGCCAACATCCCAGCCTGACCTTGGCCTTTCCTGTGGAGGTGCCTGGTATCCCAGGGCTGTGGCTGCCCCCAGCCAGCCCCCTAGCCCTGCTCCCTGGCAAGGACCCTACTCCCTGGACAGGCCCTGGATGGTGAGACCCCACAGACCCCCACCCTCAGAGAGCCCCCAGCCACACTGCGCCCTGGCAGTAAGTTTCAAAGAGGAAAAAAAAAAAAACCAAACAGTATCTGATGAAACATTTTCCAGTAAGCAATTTCCCCACAAGATAAACTCAGATGATCTGAACTGATATTCAGATCCACACAAAGCCCTAGAAATCTCACAGCTAATTCTTGCATTAAGGATATTAAACAAGTTCTTCCAACCTTCAACTCAAAAACAGACTTTTTGAAGAAGATTTCCTTAAGTGGAGAAGGGTCTTTGAGTAAGATTTTTCTCAGCTTATTCTAACCAAGGACCCTCAAAACATTAGTTGCATTCACCACCTATCACTCTGCTGAGAACAAAATAAATAATAATAAAAAAAAATTAGCAGTCCAGCCTTAAGTAGCTTGTGAGGATGTTTGTGTTTCACATGGATAAATTTAATTACTGCTGTGGGTGCCAGAGCTCTATTACTCTCCGCCTTTGTCCTTTGTAAAAATTACCCAACTGCAATATGAACCATATCCTTTAAACAGTGCTTTCTGTTTCTATTCAGAAAAAGCAGGTGTATGGTCTGAGGTGCTGATTCTAAAAATGGGTAAAACCATAGAGCGTCTAAGTAAAGTCAACCTATGTAATAGTAGCCTACACAAAGTTTGGAGCCAACTGGAATACCCATCAGACATCTTGGGAATGTTATGCTGCTTGTTACTTCTCCATATTTAGAAGAGTTACTGAAAGTTGAGAGCATTTGTAGAGAAATAAAAATGGCCTTTTTTGACACAATGCTTTCCATTTTACATCAGCATGAAAAGTCATTGTTTTATTTTTCTTTATTTGCTTTTCTCTAAGCATCTGTGCTCACTGCAGAAGCATTAATCAAGCATATTCTACCCACAAAGACAAAAAAAAAATCTGTCTACAGTAGGTACTGCTTGCACTTGTATCGACACTCTGTGTGGCACCTTTTATTCCTCCCAATGAAAGGACTTCAAACAGAACCTCCCTATCTGCTTTATATTGTTAGTGATTCTAATTATAGATACAAAACTTAGTTCTCTATCATAGGCTGCAAAGAAAGAGAGCTATGTTTCTCTGAAATTTCAGCCAGAACAAGTCTGGAGTTTTTTAACCAGGTGTAACATGGGCCTAAACTTGCTCTCAAAAGCCACTGCATGTGCCTTGTGCTGGCTTGTACATAAAAGCCAGCCTAAAGGTATATTCACACTCCTCTCAGATTGTGCCATATGAATGTGCAATCGAAACGTGCTCAGAAAAGCTACAATATCTTTTAAGGGAAAAGATGATTCTATGAAGCTTGAACAATAGCTGCATTCCTGTGCATCTTTTACATTATATAAAAAAATAAACTAAGTAGAAAGCGGGCCTACTACCCCCAATCCTATTGATGAATCCTTGGCCAGTGAAGGAATAGAAACTCTGGGTGAGGGGGAAAAGCTCTACAGGACTTTAGCCAGAAAAGGCTTTAATAGGAATGATCAATTGGTTATTGCAAGGAACACATAAAGACATATCATCATAAGAAATCCCTTTAATGAGATATGGATCTTGATTTATGTTTTATCATCACTTGAATAAACAGTAGGGTCATTTGGGGTTTTTTTTTCTTTATTTTATAACATGCATACACGCACAACTATATACATATGTGTATTTATAAAGTAAGTATAACAAATGGGGCCAAAGACCAAAGCCCATTGAAGAAATCACCAAACGCAATAAATTCAGTTCTATTTTCCACCTTAAACTTTTGCATGCCTAACACACACACTTCTTCGCTGTTACGTGAAAACTAAGTTTGGTCTTCCTACATTCACAATGCTAGGACTGCCTGCCTTTGTTTGATCAGAACTGAATTTGCCATTAAGTCTCCCTTTCTCCTTTCCCTACTGGTATATACATAAGAACACAAAAATAAATTACAAAAAGTCTTAAGCAAGACAAAAGGCCCTACAACATCTGTCATTAATAAGTTAATTCTTCTAGTTATTTTCAGAATAAATACTTTCTCTAACATTCGATGTTGCAGGAATTTTTAATACTGTCCCACTCTCTGAGAAGTGCTGAAACTAGCTCTGCAGAATTTGACATTCTTAAATAACTTTAACAGATGGTCAGCCCAGGAGTTTAAAATTTCAAGACACCCAAAAATGTCTGCTCTGAATGCTTACTTAGTTTGTAGGGGCTTAGTCAACTTATCTCAAGTGCAACATGGATATTCCAGTTAATGAATTCAAACAGTGAAAGGTATCAAGACAGTAACAACTGTAAGATCTCATTAAATTCATTCACTCAGTCTTAACAGATCATAGATCCAAGATTTCAGAGTTTCAGAGATTTTTGTTTACTTGACTATCTTGAGAAACTACTCTTCCTCATCCCAGAAAATGACTACAGTGATAGCATACTAAGTCAACAGGGCTTTACTCTACTGAATGCAGAGATCTCCAGCAGCGGCTGCACACTTGTCCAGGGAAAAGACAAGTTCAATGAATGTATAGATCATATTTCCAGCCAATACTCTCCCAACTTCCAACTGTTTTCACCTGAGACCGTTCCTGAAATGAACGTGATGCCAACTTATTAAGTAGCGTTCATCTAACTATCTTCCTTGAACTCATCCAATCTACTGCTGAGTTTTATTATATTATTATAAGCTCATATACCAGATGAGACTGACAAGAGACAAAGGATACCAGTGAGCTAATCTTACAGCAACCATGCAAAGTGTTTGCCTTGGAACAGAAATGCAGATGTTGGAAACTGATCTAACCCTAGTCATTTTTCAGATTTTTAAAGATGCCTCTTTTCATGAAAGTCAGGAGAGCTTTTCTGAACTGTCATTGGGCCTCTACCTTCCAGACTGAAAATAGCAACAGTATTGTTTCCCCATTACTGATTATTTGTTATCAGATATGATGGTAGAAAACACACAAGAAATGTCCACAGATAAACAAAACCTGACTCAACTCTCTGCAGATCTGGGTAGTAAGAGTCAGCATAGCTTATTTGCCAGATAAGCTGTTGACATTTTGCAGATTTATGCCTGCATACCAATAAACACACCCTGCTAAATATACAATATTTGAAAGCTGCAAAGGGGGACAAATCAAAACAAGGAGAAAATTTACAGCTTTCAATAACATTTGAATAGAATCTGAAAACATTTTTTGAGAGAGATCTTTTAAATAATTACATCCTTCTCATAAAAATAAGGACTTCCTCAGGAGACAGCACACAAGCCTTATCTTTCACATGGAGTAAAGAACATATTCTGTAACTGTACACTATATTCCTGGTTTACCTGGATTACGCAGTCCTTCCCTGTGCTTTCTGCTTCCTCTCCATAAAGTAGAACAGCAAATAAATTACATAGGCTTAAAATAATTTACTCAACCTCAAAAGAGGGATCCAGTGTGAAAGGAAGCACTACTACGCAGCTACAGAATCCACTAGTCTAGTTGGTACTAAGTGGCTAGTGGCAATAATGTATAGGAGTCCCAATCCCACTGCTGAAGACCTGCACCTTCTCCTCACCGTAATCCAGTTTGCTTGCCTTAAAGAGAAATCAGAAAACGTGCAAGCAATTTGTAAATAGGTTTAAAAAAAAAAAAAAAAAAAAATCAATCTTCAATCTGATACAGTGATCTTAAAATATCATACTTGTTCTTCAGTCTGTGCAAAAAAACAAAGACATGTAGAAACACTGTTCTTGAACATACTAGCTGGCACAGCATATACTTACTGCTCAATAAAGTAATATCCAAAGCAAATGTAATGCTCTAATTGAGTGAATTTAACAGTTAAAAAAATTCAATCACAGGGATGGAGAGGAAGAAATCTATTCAACACCCTTGTTTCTGATCCATTAATGGTTGACTTTACTTCTAAGGTTCAGTGTTTTTCATTGATGAGATCAACATAAAAGACACAGAGCTGACCTAAATAAAGGTTTTTCCTCATTCAGTACTTTAGGTAAGTATCTTCACATTGTCATTTCGCAGCATGTGGAAATGCTGAACACTGACCCTGTTTGCTTTTTACATGCAACATGATCTTCAAAATGTTTTCTTTATTATATTTTAAATTTCAGTACCTATGATTTAAAGTTCAATTTCAACATTATCAGAGTAGCTTTCCCACAGCTATGGGATCTCCCTACATTTTTAATGTAAGCTATTCATCAGCACTTTTATAATTAGTTCCAAGAAATTAGTTCCAAAAATGTTCCAAGAAGCTAATAAGAGCAAAGAAGATACATTATCACATATCTTGATCTGACATTACACAACAGAGAATCATTAAGAAAAGAGAACAAGCTAGGAAGAGAAGGATGAAAGTGACAATAGCAAGATGATTCTCAAAGACAGCAATGCTCGTGCAAACCTGTTCTCAATTGTTAACTTTTTTCTTTAGCCTTCCTTCTATTGAGTAACCAGCAGAACCAAGTTCTGGAAATGCATGATTATGATAAATCAATTTGGCATCAAGTTTTAAGCTTCAGGGTGCACTAGGGAGGACACAATGAGTCACTGCAGTAGAGCAAAAGCAGAGAAAAATTGTAAAATGGAATCAGAGCTAGACTAAGACAGAGAAAGGAGGATAAGAGTTTGAATTCATTCTAATGATATAATTACTGAGCTAGACACATAACTTGGTCTTCATTGCACTACAGTCTAGAAATTTCTACGTGAAGCTGAACTGTACCAGACATATCTAAAAGAAAAATACAACTTCTGGAAATAGTGCCATTTACTGCCAAAAGGGCACTGTTGGAACAAAAGAAGTTAAAGATCAGAATTAAAGCGTTGTGTTTGTAAGTATTCTCATGGTTTTAATACACCTATCTGGGAATTAACCAAAAGGCCCCTATGAAGTGGTAAACTACCTCCAACATTGTAGAGCATTAATGAGCTGACTGAAGTGGATGTGGACTGCCTCCTCCTTTAAGTCATCAGGTCTTTAAGTAGAAATTGGATAGTAAATTTCTGCTAGCATTACACACACTGTCCCCTCTGATTTACTGTTTCCATTCATCTGTCTGCTCTCTAATTTATAAAGATGCAGGCAAAGTATAAATATTCACATCAGATCTGGAAACAGACCATGCAGCTTTCCTTCTTAGTTAGGAAAGGATCAAATGTGAAATAGTGCCACAGCCAAGTTTTGAAAAAGATACACTTGACATGTCAGTGAAGACTAAAATGAAGAATGGTGCATTTAAATCCTGGAAATAAACTGCATGACTTGTACAGAAACACAAAAGGAGAAAACCACTTCAATATATACCCTTAAAAATCTTCTCCCACAAGAAAAGTAAATACCATTACTAATCTTAACAGCTGCTAAACACTTCACAGAATCGGATCCTAGGACGTTACAAATTCATATGCGGTAAGACAGTTGTAGGTATATATATATATAGTTTTCTGTAGAATGACAATGAAAAGTGTCAAGAAGTCTGGTTATGTATCTTAACTACCATTAAGCTGTGATAAAATGGACAGCTAATAAATATCTGACTTTAGAAAATGCTGTTAGAAGGCATCTAATGTTAGAGGGGAAGATGTCATCATAAAAATCTTACAGATACACCTTAAGCTTTTCAATGGAGGTCCCATTTATGCAGATACTTGAAATGGAAATGTAGGGGAAAAGAGTGGTCAGAATTCAGTGTTTTCACACTAATCTGGATTTGATGGTATTAAAATTTCAAATACAAAGTCTTTCCTCTAGCCTGGCCTGAGAACTGGAAAAGAGTCTCATTCAAATCATAACTACAGTTAACGCCCACTCTAAACAAAAATTAGACTGAGTTGCCTAAACTTTACTTTTCCTGCAAATTCTCTTTTGTCTGGACTCCAGAACTTCATATTTTCAAGATCCTCTTTGGTTCTCTACCTCACACTAATGACCAGTACACAGTTCTCAAGTTCATGACTGATGCAGCCAGTTTCACTAACAAATTTTTAAAAAAATATTTTGTTTGGGTTTTTTTTAGTTGGTTGGTTATGGTTTTTTTTGTTTGTTTGCTTCTTAAGTATAGCAAGAAACAATTTAAAAACTTGGCTAAAGAAAGCACTCTAGATATTTTCCATGAAGTTTTTATATAGCTTGTTGGAGTAAAAATCAAACCCAAGATTGACCCAAGAACATTGCATCACCTACACCAAATCAAAGAACCAGTTCTGGGTGGAAAGACTTGACTAAATGCACTCAGACTCAATGTACAATCTTGAGGGTCAGCCACGCTAACATCAGGAAACTAAATCATGTGAGAAGCAGCCTTGTGCCTGGCTTATCCAAATATCCTAAATCATTCTTGGCACCTTATCAAATATAATCACCTTCATTGAGAAACATATATAAAAACTCAAATCTCTATTGCAGGGCAAATGATTTCTTAAAGCCTTATACAGTAAGTAGTATTGTGTCTAATGAGGCATTACATATTAGACTAGCTCCCTGTGAAGAAGTGTTTGGCAGAAATCAGGATTTTGGAAACAAAAACTCAGAAGGAATTTTCTGGCTTCCTTATGCTACCTCCCATCACTAAGACAGCAGGTAATGGCCACCGAGAAATCTTTCAGAAATAAATTTACACTCAAACATTTATTTTCATTCTGTAGTTTAAGAAACTGCTAAAATAACTGCATATAACAAATGGTAGGATTATGTTTTTGTTGATGATTTACTTTTGTTTCTTCATTAGATAAAAAAAAAAAATCCCCCTTCCCTTCCAGACCTGTTGCGATATTTAGCATTCTCATTCCCCGCTACTCAGTTTCATTGCTCAACAGATTGTTCTCCATTCCCTGTCTCATTCAATTTACATGATTTTCAGACTGCTTCCTTCTTGCGATTACTGTTCCAAGCCTTTAGCTGGTGGCTTATGAGATCAACATATCTTGTAATTGAAACAAATCTGTAGCAAGAAAGCTTTTTAGAATTAAAACGAAAAGTGCAATGGATTATAAATTTATTAAAGGCAGGGCCTCTTATACTAGCATATTTTAGTCTATATTACAAAAGCAAGTTTGAGATCTGTGGCTTTTTTTCCATTAGGCTTTCCAGAGTTAAGTGTGCACAAGTGTGCTTCCTTTCATTCTGTGAGATATACATGATGAGCATTTGGTACAACAGTCCCCTCTGAAAAAGTGCTTTTTTTCATGGTTTGTACCAGAATTTCTTGCATTTCTTTTCCTAGTTCAATATAAAAGATAAGTGTGTGTGTGTATATATATACACACACACAGAGTATATATATAGTGACTGAGCAGACCCTGAATCCTTTTGCTCTGTTATACAGACTTGTTTGTCTATTTTTAAGCTATGAGCATGTGCTACTGTTAGTGGGGACAAATCAGTCAAATTGGTTACATTGCGTACTGGGACTCAAGCAGTTCAACACGTGGTAGTCCACCTGCATGCTCCGTTACTCCTCAGTTATTTCCGCATGACTTATATTTTTTTTTCTGGATTTTCATCTAGCCTGAGCACTCTAGGTGTGTACAGGCCTTTGATTTTATTTTCCCCAGATAAAATACAGGCAAACCTTTTATTCACTGTACAATAGCTACTTAATTACTTTTCCTGCAAAGCAATTTTGCTAAGGACACCTAGGAAGGAACAACAAACCATCTCTATGCATCCTGATGTTGGTATACCATCATTGCAACCAGTAACCTGAGCAATGAAATCTACCTGTACGCTAAGACGACAGGAAAATAATAATACGGATGGCTACACAGGAAAAGAACATCTGAGAAATCATTGAGGTCTAGCAACAAGTTTACTTGCGGTCCAGACTGAAGTCCAACATTTGAATAATCCTGCAATGAGTGCTCAGTGAGTTTCTATTTCTGAAATACAGTATTATAGCATCCTCTCTGTAAAGCTAAAACAACTGAAAACGCAAAGTGTCTCAGAACTAGGTGTTATCAGAATCAAATATACTTTTAAATTAAAATCAATTGCTAATAGCCACAGAATGAAAAGCTCTTTAAAGCTTTACGAGTTATCCTCCCATTCCTGGGGATTTTAAAACCTAGTGATTCTTTTACCTTTGTCATAATTTTATTTAGATTAATTTCCAAGTTTGTTTTGTTCTTAGTAGCAGATGTTATTCCGAGAACAAAAAAACAAGGACAGTGAGTGACACCTACTCCAGGCATTTCTCATTTGTGACAAGCAAATCTTCCTGCTCAGTTTTTGTTTTAACACTACTCCCCTCTCACGAATGCAGAGATACCTAGAGCCACACAGTCTTGGATAAACTGCCAGTTGCCCAATTCAAACCTTCCCTGCCTTAGAGTCAGCAAGGAGGAAGCAGCAAAATGACAAAGTTATACCTGCCCTGGTAGTGGCTTGCTGCCCATCCGAATCACACGAGATGTGCTTTAGGGAAGGTCACACTTATTTCAGGTGTGCAGATCCATTACATTTCACATCAGCAATAGCTTCGTTACAGGGGTCATCCTTCCCTTCCCCCAGAGCAATCTCAGTGGTCTGCACAGAGAAAGAGATTGAATTCCAACACTGAGTTAAAGTTATAAGCCTAAGAGTCCATATTTATGGCCCTATCACTGTAGCCTGCTTTCCTACTTTGGACAAGTCAGCACAAATGTATCTGTTCAGTCAATGAAATATTTGAGGCAGCTATTTCTCCTCCCACACATGGTAGTATAATTCCGGTTGCAAAAAGCCCCTGTTTTTTATAAATTACGCACGATAGTTTAATAATGCAAATTAGACTAGACAAAAGCCCCATTCAATGATCAGATCACTTGTTAATGAAAGTCACATAAGGCCTCCTTTGGTCCAGTGGAAAACAAATGAAACTATGTGCAAGATTTAATAAAATAAACAAAACAAAAAATCAAACAAAAAACAAACAAAAAAACCAAACCACCCACAAACAGAAGATATGTTCATATTGGAATGATTAAGTTTAGATTCAAAGAACAATTAACATACTCTGTCACTTTTAATATCAGTACTTTTTTCTGTTACATGTAATATATTTTGTAAAATGCTTCTGCTATCAATCATATGAATGTTATCACCTAACATACCTCTCCTCTGCCTCTTTTAATAGTAAAGGCTATACAGTGTTTCACTTTTCATTTGCTTGTGTGTGTGTGTCAAGGGCAACCAAATACAACACACAAAAGCACAATATGATTCATAGGTATTTATAATTTATCCTAATAAAGTTATTGCAGCACCAAATCAAATTAACAAGGTTGAGGGTAATTGAGCTGATATGTCATCGTGTACTAATTTTAAAAGAGTTTTTAAAACAGTGAATAGCTTTTTCAAGAGGTTCATATTTGAGTCTTCTACAAGAGATAGACATAACTGAACATCTTCAAGGGGTTTTTAGTTGTTACATTTGGGATTGATGGGGGGTTGGGGGAGTGTCTCCCCTCCCTATTTAAAGACAAGCAGTCTCATCAGATACATTTAGTTTTCTGGTCACAGAAGCACAAACTACTACTGGTTCCA